>CM045740.1:7623312-7785812 GCA_024760905.1 Plotosus lineatus
GGAGAGGCGGGAGGCATGTCCATAGGCAGAGAGAGAAGAGGAAAGGCATGAGTCTAGGACTGAAAGTAGGGACTTTGAATGTTGGAATTATGGCAGGAAAAGGTAGAGGGCTGGCTGACATGATGTAGAGGAGGAAGGTGGACATACTGTGTGTTCAGGAGACCAGGTGGAAAGGTAGCAAGGCTGGAAGCTTGGAAGCAGGGTTTAAGCTGTTTTTTCATGGTGTGGATGGGAAGAGAAATGCCGTAGGAGTCATCTTGAAGGAGGGGTTGGTCAGGAATGTTCTAGAAGTGAAAAGAGTGTCAGACAGAGTGATGAGTCTCATGATAGAAATTGAAGGCGTGATGTTCAATGTTGTTAGTACTTATGCCCCACAGGCAGGATGTGAGCTAGAAGAGAAGGACAGATTCTGGAGTGAGTTAGATGAAGTGATGCAGAGTACCCCCAGAGGTGAAAGAGTGGTCATTGGTGCAGAATTCAATGGACATGTTGGTGCAGGCAACAAGGGGGGCAGATTTGGTATCCAGGACAGGAACAGAAGGAAAAAATTATGGAACTCGCAGTGGGGAATACTTTCTTCCAGAAGAGACAGGGAGCATAGGGTGACTTATAAAAGCGGAGGTAGGAGCACACAGGTCGACTACATCTTGTGCAGCCGATGTAATTTGAAGGAAGTCAGTGACTGCAAAGTCATCGTGGATGAGAGTATTGCCAAATAGCATAGGATGGTGGTGTGCAGGATGATGCTGATAGTGAGAAAGGTGAAGAAGGCAAATGCAGAGCAGAAGGCAAAGTGGTGGAAGCTGAAAAAGGAAGAGTATTGTTGTCTTCAAGGAAGAGTTGAAACAGGCTTTGGGTAGTCTGGAAGTGCTTCCAGATGACTGGACAACTACAGCTAATGTGATCAGAGATACAAGTAGGAGGAAGTGCAGGAGTGGGTACAAAGGAACAAAGGAAGAGGTTAGCTAAGAAGAAGTAGGACACAGAGAGGACCAAAGAGAGTAAACAGGAGTACAGGGAGACACAGTGTAAGGTGAAGGTAGCAGTGTCAACAGCCAAACAGAGGGCATATGATGACTTGTATGATAGGATGAACAGTCAGTAGGGAGAAAATGAATTATACAGGGTGCCACAGCAGAGAAATAAAGATGCGAATGACATGCAGCAAGTTAGAGTGATTAAGGACAGAATGGGAAATGTATTGACTGATGACAAAAGTGTGCTGGGAAGATGGAAAGAGTAGTTTGAAGAGCAGATGAATGAGGAAAATGAGAGAGAAAAAAGAGCAGAAGAGGTAACTGTTGAGGACCAGGAAGTAGCAAAGATTAGTAAGGGTGAAGTGAGGTGGGCACTGAAGAGGATGAAAAATGGAAAGGCAGTTGGTCCTGATGATATACCTGTGGAGGTATGGAAGTGTCTCGGAGAGGTAGCAGTAGATTTTCTGACAAGAACATTCAACTAGGTCTTAGAGAGTGACCGATGCCAGAGGAATGGAGGAGAAGTGTGTCGGTGCCCATTTTTAAGAACAAGGGAGACACGCAGAGTTGTGGCAACCACAGTGGGATAAAGTTGATGAGCCATCCGATGAAGTTATGGGAAAGAATAGTGGAAGCTAGACTAAGGGCAGAGGTCAGCATTTGTGAACAACAGTTTGGTTTCATGCCAAGAAAGAGCACCACAGATGCAGTGTTTGCCTTGAGGATGTTAATGGAGAAGTACAGAGAAGGTCAGAGGGAGCTGCATTGTGCCTTTGTGGATCTGGAGAAAGCATATGACAGGGTGCCGAGAGAAGAACTGTGGTATTGCATGAGGAAGTCTGGAGTGGCAGAGAAGTATGTTAGAATGGTGCAGGACATGTATGAGAGATGGAAGACAGTGGTACTTAGTACCAGCACTTAGGCTCAACAATCCTGAGCAATGGAGAGTGTGGAAAAGAAGTGAAGAAGCGTGTGCAGGCAGGCTGGAATGGTGGGAGAAAAGTGTCCGGTGTGATGTGCGATAGGAGAATGTCAGCAAGAATAAAAGGAAAAGTGTACAAAACGGTGGTGAGGCCAGCGATGTTGTATGGCTTAGAAGCAGTGGCACTGAGGAAAAGGCAGGAGGCAGAGCTGGAGGTAGCAGAGATGAAAATGCTGAGGTTCTCTCTTGGAGTAATGAGGATGGATAGGATCAGAAATAAGTACATCAGTGGGACAGCCCATGTAAGATGTTTTGGAAACAAAGTCAGAGAGGCTAGATTGAGATGGTTTGGACATGTACAAAGAAGAGATATTGAGTATATTGGCAGTAGGATACTGAGGTTGGAACGACCAGGCAGAAGTCCTAGAGGAAGACCAAAGAAGAGATTTATGGATGTGGTGAAGGAAGACATGAAGGTCATTGGAGTCAGCGAGGAAGATGCAGAGGACAGGGTGAAATGGAGGTGGATGATTTACTGTGGCGACCCCTGAAGGGAGCAGCTGAAAGGAAAAGAAGAAGTACATCTAAAGTGCATGTCCCTGAACTGTGGGAGGAAACTGGAGTATCAAGAGGGAACCCATGAAAACTCCACACTGAAACACAGAGCCCTGAACTTGAACCCAAGACCTTCCTGCTCATAGGCTGAAATATCAAATGATTTTAAACGCTCAGTTTGAATCTCTGTGCATTTACTGAACTCTGTGAATTGGACAGAACATGTGATTCTGCGATTAATATTTGAGATGAGAGATGTCATTTCGACTTTTTCCCTTTATCAGTGGTCGCCACAGCGAATGATTCGTACGTTTGACTTGGCATAAGTTTTTACATCGGATGCCCTTCCAGACACAAGGGACAGAAACACGCTGACGGCTTTGCAGCTACTCTTTACGAAAGTCGGCAATGATTATTTAACATGCCTCTCACCATAGACAGTCAGCGACATGGCCAGCCTTTGATAACATAACCCAGTTAGCTGCACAGTGACAACCTTGTGGAAAGTGGGGCTCGAACCCTCAACCGTAGGATCAGCAGCCCAGTGCCCTATACCACGAGATCACCACTGCCCAGTCGGGATGAATATTTGAGTTTCACTTTAAAAGAATGAAGTTGGAAGTGAATGTGAGGTTTCTGTTCAGCGCTGCAGCTATTTGTGTCAGTTTGGTCTCCGTGCAAAGTAATACACTGCAGTGTCTTCAGTCTTCATGCTGTTCATGTGCAGATACACCTGCTTCATACTGTTGTCTCTGGAGATGGTGAATCTTCCCTGAACAGATTGTGAGTAATATTTAGTACTACCGCTCGGAGCAGAAATGTGTGAGATCCACTCAAGTCCTTTTCCTTGGGTTTGTCTAATCCAGGATATGACTGCATCACTATCACTAATCCCAGAGTAGGTACAGGTGAGTTGATGAGATTCTCCGGGTTTCAAGACCACCGGCTCAGACTCAGTTATGAAGTATTGATAAGAATCAGTAATGTTACAATAAAAGAATATATGAAGATAAGATAAGATAAGATAAGATACAGCTTTATTAATCTCACAATGGAGAAATTCACTGTTACAGGCTCTTGAGGTACCATCAGTAGGGGGTGCAAAATAGATACAAATACAAACATACACACATACATATATATTATATAAGTAAATAAATAAATAGATACATAAATAGTATAAATTAATAAACAATAAAAGAAAAGAAGGGAACAACTTTGTAGACTGGCCTATATTCAAGTGTATATGTATCTGAGGGCAGAGTAGATTTGTTGATATGGTTCACAGTCAGTGGGGTAGATGTGGTTGATTAAAGTGCATGGGGTTTTTATTGCACATAACCGGTATTTTCACAGACAGTTACAAAGTGGCATTGTACAGTCTGACAGCGGTGGGAATGAACGACCTACGGTAGCGCTCCTTCCTGCACAGAGGATGTCTCAGTCGTCCACTGAAGGAGCTACTCAGCTTCTCTACAGTCTGGTGCAGTGGGTGAGAGCTGTTGACCATGATGGATGTGAGCTTTGCTACCATCCTCCTCTCACTTACCTCCTCCACAGAGTCCAGTGGGCAGCCGAGGACAGAGCTGGCCCTCCTGACCAGCTTGTTCAGTCTCTTTCTGTCCCGCTCTGTGCTGCCCGGGTCCCAGCAGATGGCAGCATAGAGGATTGCAGAGTTGTGGGACCAGTCCTGTTTATTGTTAAGGTGAACTCCCAGGTATTAGAAACTGTCCACTGTTTCAATGTCCTGTCCCTGGACGTTCACTAGTGTGTGTGTGTGTGTGTGTGTGTGTGTGTGTGTGTGTGTGTGTGTGTGTGTGTGTGTGTGTGTGTGTTAGTTAGAGTGCTTCTTCTGAAGTCGACCACCATCTCCTTCGTCTTCCTAGTGTTCAAGCACAGGTGGTTGCGCTCACACCAGTCCACGAAGTCAACGATGACTGACCGGTACTCCAGCTCGTTCCCCTCTGACACACGGCCCACGATGGCGGAGTCGTCCAAGAACTTCTGGAGGTGGCAGCTGTCTGTGCTATAGATGAAGTCCGAGGTATAAATGTTGAAAAGGAAGGGTGAGAGGACGGTGCCCTGCGGTGCCCCCGTGCTGCAGACTGCCACCTTTGACTTACAGCCGCGCAGCCGCACATACTGTGGACGGTTAGTAAGGTAGTCGATAATCCAGGCAGCAAGATGCCCATCCACTCCCACATCCTCCAGCTTCCCCCGCAGAAGTGCTGGCCTGAGTGTGTTGAAGGCGCTGGAGAAGTCAAAGAACATGACCCTCACAGCGCTGCCAGCAATCTCCAGGTGGGTGAGTGCCCGCTGCAGAAGGTAGATGACGGCGTCTTCTACCCCGATGTTGGGCCTGTAGGCAAACTGCAGCGGGTCTAGGGTGGGGCTCACCATAGAGCAGAGGTGTTCGAGGAGGAGCCTTTTCATGGTCTTCATAAGGTGGGAGGTCAGGGCGACAGGTCTGTAGTGGGCTGGTTCCTTCGCTTGAGCTGTTTTGGGAACCGGAACCACACAGGAGGTCTTCCACAGGACGGGAACCTTCTCCAGGCTGAGGCTCAGGTTGTACAGGTAGCATAGTACCTCACAGAGCTGGTCTGTGCAGGTCCTCAGCAGCCTGGGACTGATGCCATCTGGTCCTTCAGATTTCCTCTGATTTAGCCGCCTCGGCTGTCTCCTCACCTGTTCTGACGTGAGGGAGAGGGGGGGCTGGGGTGGGCTGCAGCGGGAGGGGTTGTGTCTGTCGGGCTGTAGCAGTCAAGTGAAGTTGGCCTGGGGAGGGGGGAGGTGTCTGCTGGTCTGGAGGCGTGTGAAGGGGGCAGAGGGGGCGGGGGAATCAAACCTGTTGAAGTAACAGTTTAATTCATCCGCCCAGCACTGGTCACCATCAGCTGTCCCTCCGACACTCTGCCCAAATCCAGACATGGTCTTTAGTCCTCGCCAGACGTCCAGCATGTTGTTCTGAGCCAGCTTCTCCATCTTATTCCCATAGTCCTTCTTGGCCCTCCTGATCCTCCACTGGAGCTCACGCTGGACCTTCTTCTGCTCCTCTCTATCCCCCGAGATGAAAGCCCTCTTTTTCTGGTTCAGGAGGACTTTAAGGTCAGGGGTGACCCATGGGTGGTTGTTGGAGAAGCACCGTACCCTCCGTGTTGGCACAGTGCTGTCCACACAGAAGTTCATGTAGTCGGTGATGCAGTGGGTGATGCAGTGTGTGAGGCCGTCAATGTCATCACCAAAGGAGTCACAGAGCATGCTCCAGTCTGTGGTCTGGAAACAGTCCCTAAGCCTCTCATTGGTCTCCTCGGTCCACACTTTCACAGACCTCTTCTGCGCAGGTTCCTTTCGCACCCTGGGTGTGTATTGGGGGTGCAGGTAGACCAGGTTGTGGTCTGAGCGTCCCAGTGGGGGGAGGGGGGTGGAGCTGTAAGCATCCTTCACATTAGCATACAGCAAGTCCAGAGTTTTATTGTCTCTTGTGGCGCACTTCACGTATTGCGTCAATGTCGGGAGAGAGGCGGAGAGAGGGGCGTGTCCCCGCTGATCCGAATCATGGCGCGGGGGTGACGAGTCTGTGTCTGACTGACAGCGCTGTGGAGACGCTCACACGCGGCCGCCACATCAGCCGAGGGCGGAATGTACACGCAAAACACAATCACGTGTGAAAACTCCCTCGGTAGATAATATGGCCGCGTGCTCACCGCGAGCAGCTCCAGGTCCCGCGTGCATAGCTGCTCCTTCACGTGCACGTGCACGTGCCAGGTGGCACCATCGTTCATTCACATAGACCGCCACACCCCCTCCTTTCTTCTTTCCGCTCTCTGTTACACTCCGATCTGCACGCGCGAGTGTGAATCCGTTAAGAGAAACCACAGAGTCCGGTGTGAGCTCATTCAGCCACGTCTCTGAGAAACACATGAGGCTGCAGTCCCGGTACTGCCTCTGCTGCAGGCTCAGCGCCGCCAGCTCCTCGGTCTTGTTGGCGATCGCTCGGACATTTCCCATGATGACAGAGGGAACATGTCCTCCGTATTTCCACAGGAACTACAGGCTTTTCCGCATGAAGGAGGGCGGGGCCGCGCAGGCCGAGGAGGGTCACGTGTGTAAGACCTGCGTTGCTCAGAGCCGTTGGTGAATGAATTTCCTGACTTCTTCTTTTCCTTTCGGCTTTTCCCTTCAGGGGTTGCCACAGCGAATCATCCGCCTCCATCTCACTCTATCCTTTGCATCTTCTTCTCTTACACCAACGACCTTCATGTCCTCCTTCACCACATCCATGAATCGTCTCTTTGGTCTTCCTCTAGGCCTTTTGCCTGGTAGTTCCAGCCTCAGCATCCTATTACCAATATACTCACTATCCCTCCTCTGTACATGTCCAATCCATCTCAATCTAGCCTCTCTGACTTTGTCTCTAAAACGTCTTACATGTGCTGTCCCTCTGATGTGCTCATTCCTAATCCTATCCATCCTCGTTACTCCCAAAGAGAACCTCAACATTTTCATCTCTGCTACCTCCAGCTCTGCCTCCTTCTTTTCCCCTGGGCCACTGTTTCTAACCCATACAACATTGTTGGCCTCAACACCGTCTTGTACACTTTTCCTTTCATTCTTGCCGATACCCTCCTATCACACATCACACCGGACACTTTTCTCCAACCATTCCAACCTGCCTGCACACGCTTCTTGACCTCTTTTCCACACTCTGCATTGCATTGCTCTGGATTGTTGAGCCTAAGTACTTAAAATCCTCCACCTTTCTTATCTCTGCTCCCTGTAATCTCACCGTTCCTCTTGGATCCTTGTCATTCATGCACATGTATTCTGTCTTACTGAGGCTAATCTTCATTCCCCTCCTTTCCAGGGCATACCTCCACCTCTCTAGATTTTCCTGCACTTGTTCTCTGCTCTCACTACAGATCACAAGGTCATCTGCAAACATCATAGTCCATGGGGAATCTTGTCTAACCTCGTCTGTCAGCCTGTCCATCACCATAGCAAACAAGAAGGGGCTGAGAGCTGATCCTTGATGCAGTCCCACCTCCACCTTGAACTCTTGTGTCACACCGACAGCACACCTCACCACTGTTTTACATCTCTCACACATGTCCTGCACCACTCTAACATACTTCTCTGCCACTCCAGACTTCCTCATGCAATACCACAGTTCTTCTCTCGGCACCCTGTCATATGTTTTCTCCAGATCCACAAAGGCACAATGCAGCTCCCTCTGACCTTCTCTGTACTTCTCCATTAACATCCTCAAGGCAAACACTGCATCTGTGGTGCTCTTTCTTGGCATGAAACCAAACTGTTGTTCACAAATGCTGACCTCTGCCCTTAGTCTAGCTTCCACTATTCTTTCCCATAACTTCATCATATGGCTCATCAACTTTATTCCTCTGTAGTTGCCACAACTCTGCACGTCTCCCTTGTTCTTAAAAATGGGCACCAGCACACTTTTCCTCCATTCCTCTGGCATCCTCTCACTCTCTAAGACCTTGATGAATGTTCTTGTCAGAAACTCTACTGCTACCTCTCCTAGACACTGCCATAACTTCACCGGTATGTCATCAGGACCAACTGCCTTTCCATTCTTCATCCTCTTCAATGCCCTCCTCACTTCACACTTACTAATCGTTGCTACTTCCTGGTCCTCAACAGTTACCTCTTGTACTCTTTTTTCTCCCTCATTTTCCTCATTCATCACCTCTTCAAAGTATTCTTTCCATCTTCCCAGCACACTTCTGTCATCAGTCAATACATTTCCCTCTCTGTCCTTTATCAATCTAACTTTCTGCACGTCCTTCCCATCTCTATTTCTCTGATGTGCCAACCTGTATAAATCATTTTCTCCCTCCTTACTTTCCAACCGAGCATACAAGTCATGAAACGCACTCTGTTTGGCCTTTGACACTGCTACTTTTGCCTTACGCTGTGTCTCCCTGTACTCCTGTTTACTCTCTTCGGTTTTCTCAATGTCCCACTTCTTCTTAGCTAACCTCTTCCTTTGTACACACTCCTGCACTTCCTCATTCCACCACCAAGTCTCCTTATCTACTTTCCTTCCAGATGACACACCAAGTATCCTCCTACCTGTCTCCCTGATCACATTAGCTGTAGTTGTCCAGTCATCTGGAAGCACTTCCTGACCACCCAAAGCCTGTTCCAACTCCTCCTTGAAGACAACCTGACATTCTTCCTTTTTCAAGTTCCACCACTTTGTCTTCTGCTCTGCCTTTGCCTTCTTCACCTTTCTCACCATCAGCATCATCCTGCACACCACCATCCTATGCTGTTTGGCAACACTCTCACCCGCTACTACTTTGCAGTCACTGACTTCCTTTAAATTACATCGCCTGCACAAGATGTAGTCTACCTGTGTGCTCCTACCTCCACTTTTATACGTCACCCTATGCTCCTCTCTCTTCTGGAAGAAAGTATTCACCACAGCCATTTCCATCCTTTTTGCAAAATCTACCAACATCTGTCCTTCTGCGTTCCTGTCCTGGATACCAAACCTACCCATCACTTCCTCATCCCCTCTGTTTCCTGCACCAACATGTCCATTGAATTCTGCACCAATGACCACTCTTTCATCTCTGGGGTACTCCGCAACACTTCATCTAACTCACTCCAGAATCTCGCCTTCTCTTCTCGCTCACATCCTGTCTGTGGGGCATAAGCACTAACAACATTAACCATCACACCTTCAATTTCTAACTTGAGACTCATCACTCTGTCTGACACTCTTTTCACTTCTAGAACATTGCTGACAAACTCCTCCTTCAAGATGACTCCGACTCCATTTCTCTTCCCATCCACACCATGATAAAACAGCTTAAACCCTGCTCCTATGCTTCTTGCCTTGTTACCTTTCCACCTGGTCTCCTGAACACACAGTATGTCCACCTTCCTCCTCTGCATCATGTCAGCCAGCTCTCTCCCTTTTCCTTGTATAGTTCCAACATCCAAAGTCCCTACTTTCAGTCCTAGACTCATGCCTTTCCTCTTCTCTCTCTGGCAACGGACACGCCTCCCGCCTCTCCTTCTTCGACGTCTTCGACCAACAGTAGTCCAATTTCCATCAGCACCCTGTTGGTTGATGACACTGATGGCGGTCGTTGTTAACCTGGGCCTCGACCGATCCGGTATGTCATTCTTTCTTGTGATTTGCATAGTTTATTTGGCATTTGTTTTACGCCGGATGCCCTTCCTGACGCAACCCTCTGCATTTATCCGGGCTTGGGACCGGCGTGAGGGAGAGACACTGGTTTGTGCCCCCCCATTTCCTGACGCCGATCCAAAAAGTGAAAGTAAAAGTGCACAGAAAAACAAAAGCTTCATAAAAGTAGGAAAGTTAATTGTGGGTGCATGGCTGCTCCTGAAAATAAGTCGAGTAAAAGTGAAAAAAAAAAAAAAATATATATATATATATATATATATATATATATATATCAATATCAATACTGAGCATTTGGGATTTTCCTTGACTGAAATGCAATGGAATCATCTCTTTTTCTTAATATTCCAGAAGACCTAAGGTGTGTGTGTGTGTGTGTGTGTGTGTGTGTGTGTGTGTGTGTGTGTGTGTGTGTGTGTGTGACAGAGAGACACACAGAGAGAAAGAGAGAGAGAGAGAGAGAGAGAGAGAGAGAGAATCTTCTTCAAAGCCCAATTCTATCATCAAATTTAACATCTATACTAATGCTGTTAGACATCACCGATGGCATTTCACTCTCATTTGCCAAAAATTATTTGTATTCACAATCTTATAAATAACTTACTGTTATTGAAGAGAAAGTCGGCGATAAGTTCCGCATGCGGTATACTGAAGTCAGGAAGTAAACGAGAAGTTAACATGTGATGGGCACTGCACATGTGCAAGCCTGAGTTGACCAATCAGTGTACTCATTTCAGATCTTGCTTAGCAACTAGCCTGCATTGTTTACGTGCATATCGTCTTTATAACCTATATAATATATACATACATATAAATTGCCATGCGCGCGTGTGTGTGTGTGTGTGTGTGTGTGTGTGTGTGTGTGTGTGTGTGTGTGTGTGTGTGTGTTGCTTAGAAAGATTTCACAAATCCTGATGACATTTTTATTTTTTTTGTTTGTTTTTTTTGTTTGTTTTTTTAGATTTACTGTAGCTCTTTGTATTCAGTGAATATAAGATATAGATTCCAAAAAGAAAATCCTCATCACCAACTGAACATCATATCATCAAAGGTTTCTGAGATTCGGAAAATCTCTGTGTACAAAGGGACAAGAGAGAAAGTCAGCACTGGATGCCTGTGATGCCCAGGCCCTGCATTAAAACAGGCACATTTCTGTTGTGGCTTATTACTAATATCAAGCCAAATTTTCACTTTTTTTTCAGTTTCTGAAAAAAAAAAAAGTATATAAATATCTGGTTAAGACCTTGCCCAGGGGTTTTAGCACAGTGGGGATCTAGCTGGGATTTGAACACACAACCTCCTGACAATGAGCCCAGTACCATTATCCTAACCCCCCCCCCCCCCGCCCACCTGCAGTTCGAATTAATGTTTTTAATTTCTGAGCTCTGCAGAGCTCAGTAACGTCAGCTTCACTTTCAGTACAATGAAGTTTTATTCTTGCCAAAAAGTTACATCATCCTTTTCCTTTCACTCTAGATTATACGTAATGATGTCTCCTATCCCCACCGTGCAGATAACTGGCTTCTGTACTGGGTGTTTTTGTACAGGGATGTAGTTGTTGTGTATCATTGTGGGGTCACGAGCGCAGTAATACACAGCTGTGTCTTCAGTCTGCATGTTCTGTCCTGTTAATGTTACTGTGTTTTTGGACGTGTCTCTGGAAACCTGAAACCTGCTTTTCAGTTTCTCACTGTAGTAAGTGCTACCACTACTATATATATGCCCGATCCACTCCAGGGCTTTTCCTGCGGGGTGTCGTATCCAGTTTGTACGGTAGCTGCTGTCAGTTACTGAATATCCAGATACTGTACAGGTCAGAGTGAGTGACTGTCCAGGGGTTAATACTGTGGATCTGGTCTGGATCAGCTCAACACAGTGAACACCTGTTAAAGAAAATTTATTATAATGTTGTAAAAGTAAAAAGCTTGAAGTAACCAAAACCGTATGATATGTGAAATAGAAAAACACTTACAGTGCACGGCTGCCAGCAGCAGCAGCAGGAGGGATGTAGAGATCATGGTGTGTGTTGAAGCAGAATCAGTAAAAGCTCCTGGTCTTCGTTGCTTAAATATAGAACAGAGAAGGACATTTACATACCTGTGCACTTCATCTTGGGAAAACCTTTGTGCTGCATATTTAACAGAAGCAATATATATTTTGTGTATTTTGTACAAATACAAAAACATATCTCTATAAACTCAATATTGTTTCAAATTTATAGTCATCAGGGGAACAGGGTCACTTTATAACATTACCTTGTTGCTGTGTCTTTATATCGTGACTTCAAACTTTTTGATTTTCTGGTAATACCAAAATCATTTTCATTATTTCAGAGAAAGTTTTCATTTCAATTTTCTTTTGAATATTAATATGAAATTAAAACAAACGAGCAAAAAGAAAAGCTTCCACCATCATCATCATCATCATCATCATCATCATCATCATCATCATCATCATCATCATCATCTTCTTCTTCTTCTTCTTCCACTGAACCGGGAATTGGGTTGTGGAGGCAGAAATCAAAATCCCTGTTATATATGTAAAATATAATATAATATAATATAATATAATATAATATAATATAATATAATAATATAATTCTGAATGGATGAAATGAGAAAATAAAAAATATTATGAAGGACTTCTTGTACAGCTGTGCAGAATCATGTGTACCGAGATGCTGCTACCCAGTAATATGCTCCTGTGTCTTCTCTCCACCCACTTTTCATCAGCGAATACACTTGCTGTTTACGGGAGATTGTGAAGTGGACATTGTCTGCATGGGAGTAATATTTCCGATCACTCTGAGACTGTAGTTGCAACCTACCCCCAGTGGAGCTATATGGGTTATCAACGGCTGGCCATGTGTCTCACTGTCTGTGGTGAGAGTATCATGTAAAACAAGCATGGTGACTTTTTAAGGGGTAGCTGCATAGTCATCACCATGTTTATATTCTGGCAAGTTATCCAGGTTGAACTCTGACCTTGCCCAGAGTTGACTGAGATGGGCGCCAGCCTCTTCCCAACCCTAATTAAGATTAAGAAGTTCAGAAAATGAATGAATAATGAATTGCAATCCATTTTGTGGATTTTATGCAATCCATTTTGTGGCTGAAATAGGCAATCATTAATTTTCTGTAACCGCATAATCCTAATTATGGTGATGGGGAGGCTGGCACCCATCTCAGCTGACTCTGGGTGAGGGCAGAGTACACCCTGGACAGCTCGCCAGGCCATCACATGGCAGAAACATGTTGACAGCTATGCAGCTACTCTTGGTGGAAGTCAGCAATGGTTCTTTTACATGAACCTCTCACCATAGACAGTGAGAGACATGGCCGGCCTTTGACTACCCAATTAGCTACATTGGCTGGACAGTAACAACATGTTGAGGGTGGGGCTTGAATCAGAATCAGAATCAGAATCATTTATTAATGACCACACAACCAAGTTGGTGGAATTTGCTATCGGTACAGCACTCAGCTATAACAAAAGTTACAAAGGACATTAACAAAACACACATCATACAACAATGACAGCACACATGAAAAGAAATAATTACAAGCATAATTCATATCAACTATAGACATGTCAGATGAAAAAAAATGAAACAAAACAAAATCAAAAAACCTGCAGACAAGGGTGCAATATACAATTAGTGCAAAGAGTTCAGAGTCCTTATGACTTTAGAGAAAAAAACGCTTCTTGAAGCGGGATGTTCTGGTGGGTGGAGAGCGAAACAAATGATAGGCAGAGTGAGAGGGATCAGAGGTGATTTTTTGTGCTCTTAAGATTGAGCGTTTATGATGAATTGATTCAACTGATGGAAAGGGGGTGCCAATGATCCTGGATGATTTAGTGACAATGTGCTGTAGTTTTTTTCCATGAGTTGCTGTCTAGGCTGCCAAACCAAACTGTTATGGATGAGGTGAGAATGCTCTCAATGATAGCGGAATAGAACCGGAGGAGGAGATTTGTTTTCACTCTGAATTTCTTGAGCTGTCTCAGGAAAAACAGTCTTTGGTGAACTTTTTTGTGAATGTAGACCATTTTAGTGTATTGTTAATGTGAGTACCGAGAAATTTGAAAGAGTCAGTTATGGCTATGGGTTCACCAGAGGTGTAAATAGGAGTTTTGGGAGAGGCTGTGCACCCGAAGTCAATTATTAATTCCTGTGTTTTGGATGGGTTGAGCTGGAGGTTGTTTTCTTGGCACCAGGAGACAGCTTGGGCTACTTGTTGATGGTACTGGTGTTCATTATGTGTGGTTATGAGTCCAATGATGGTAGTGTCGTCTGCATACTTAAAAATGGAAACTGATCTGTGATGGGATGTCATGTGGTTTGTGTACAGAGAGAAAAGCCATGGTGAGAGGACGCAGCCCTGGGGGACACCTGTGCTGAGGGTCATAGATCGAGATGAGAGGTTACCCATCTTAACCCTTTGTTGCCTTTTCCATAGGAAGCTCCATATCCAATGGAGTAGACAGGGGTCGATGTTCATGCCCGTCAGCTTATTGAGAAGGTTGACCAGGTTTATTGTGTTAAAAGCAAAACTGAAGTCAATGAAAGGATGCGGGCTTAGCTGTTACGCGACTCAAGGTGCTGTAGTATGTGGTAGAGGGCCAGGTTGACGGCATCCTCAACAGACCTGTTGGCACGGTATGCAAATTGTTGAAGGTCGAGCAGGGGGGTAGTGGATGACTTCAGTTGGTTGAGGATGATGCGTTCAAATGACTTCATGACCACGGATGTTATAGCGATTGGTCTGTAATTGTTGAGACATGAGATCTTTGGTGATTTTGGAACGGGGATTATGAATGAAACCTTGAAACACTGTGGAACTGTACAGTGGTGGAGGGACATATTGAAGATAGTGGTGAATATTGGGAACAGTTGAGCTGTGCAGTGCTTAAGAACAGCTGGGGTGATCCCGTCTGGGTCAGCTGCTTTCCTCTTATTAGTTTTCTTGAAGACGTTCCTCACCTCTTCCTCCTGGATGAGAAATGAGGGGGTGAGAAGGGGTGAGGGAGGGGATGGGGGGGAATGGGGACTGTTCAAACCTCCCATAAAACTCATTTAGTTTGTTTGGAAGGTCTGTATCGATGTCAGATGGAATGGAGGGTTTTTTTTTGTAATCTGTCATAACCTTTAGTTTTTTCCATACATATTGGATATTGTTTGATGTGATCTGATGTTCCAGCTTTATTGCATAGTTTGATTTGGCTTTCCTGACTGCAGACCTCAATTGATATTTAGCAGTGGTGTATAACTCCTTGTCTCCGCCAAGAACTCCCAACCTCGGGATCAGTGCACCTTTACCACTAGGCCACCGCTGCCTGTAAAATAAGCAGCAACGTTTAAATGTTGAACCTGGATCAGTAAGTGTATTGATCAATTATATAATGTTTATTGTATGAGATGGTTTTGTACAAAGATGTTGTTGATCTGCATCATGGTGATACTCGTGTGCAGCAATACATAGCAGTTTCCTCAGTGTGCAGATTCTGTCCTTGAATTGTGATTGTATTTGCTGCAGTGTCTCTGGAGATCCTGAACTTATTTTCTCAGTTTCTCACTATAAACTGCATCCCCATTATTGTAGAGGTATCAGTTCCACTCCAGAGCTTTGTCTGCAGGTTGTCGGATCCAATGTGTACCAGAAAGACTCTGGTCTGGCTGGACTGTTGTGGAAACAGATTGAGACAGTTCCTCACCCTGCACATCTGTGGAGGAAAACACACGGTAATAGCTCACACTATACACACTGCACAATTTGATAAAACACTCACAGGAAGCAGCTGCCAGCAGAAGCAGTAGAAATGTAGAAAACATGGTGTGTGTTGTTTGTACTGAAGTCTTCTCTGCTGTCCAAAGTTTAACAGAAACCATCACATCCCATAAATAGAGTGATATCCAGCCCTGTTGCTTGGAATTGCTTATCTGCTGATGATGGGAGAAAAATGTATTTAAAGACGATTTAAATCGCAAGGAGGAGATTCATCTAATCGAGGATTTGGATGACAGTGCTCCGTTTCCATCCAGAATGGATTTTTAATATGAGTTTAATTATTGAAACAGTGATGTTGTTGTAATACCTGTGGAGGTATGGAAGTGTCGAGGAGAGGTAGCAGTAGATTTTCTGACACGAATATTCAACAAGGTCTTAGAGAGTGACAGAATGCCAAGGAATGGAGGAGAAGTGTGCTGGTGCCCATTTTTCAGAAAAAGGGAGACATGCAGCGTTGCGGCAACTACAGAGGGATAAAGTCGATGTCCCATACGAAAAAGTTATGGGAAAGAATAGTGGGAATCAAGACTAATACCCCCATTTCACTGGAGCACAATGCAGTAATCATGGCGGAAAGGTAGGGAACATGGAGGAGCTTTGGCATTTTTACACGGAAAATGAGTCAAAAATCTACAGAAAATTGCACCTTCGGAACACCTTTGGAACTATCATGGAATGTACAGAAAAGACAGAACGACCATGGTATAATGTCAGAATACATGCATAAAAGCACTAGGATCACCTTCGGAACCAGTACGGACGTCAAAGGAAGACCTTCGGATAATTCATGGAACGTTCACAGAAAGGACGGGACGTTTGTGGAACGACGGAAGCATTACTCCTTTTTAGAAGGAAGACCCACGGAATGATCGCAGAAAAGGTGGAATGAAGGCGGAACGTTCACTTTCAACACGGATTGACCGAGGAATGACTGAAGAATAGCCGGTGTAACAGGATATATATATATATATATATATATATATATATATATATATATATATATATATATATATATATATATATATATATATATATATATATATATATATATATATATATCCTTCCTATATTCACCTTCCTCACCATCAGCATCATTCTGCACACCAAAATCCTATGCTGTTTAGCAACACTCTCACCCACTACTACTTTCCAGTCACCGACTTCCTTCAAATTGCATTGTTTACATAAGATGTTGTCTACCGGTGTGCTCCTACATCCGCTTTCATTAGTCACCCTATGCTCCTGTTTCTTCTAACTCACTCCAGAATCTCCCTTCTCTTCTCGCTCGCATCCTAGCAATATCATACTGAATAATTGTAACAAAATCCAGCCCTTTTCCAGATGATACAAGCCATCCAGGAGCTACTAAAGTCAAATCCAGAGGCTGTGCAGGTGAGTTTATGAGACTGATCACTGAATTAGACTCGATCAGTGTCTGACTGCAGTAATCTGAAATACAACAACACAAAAGAGAGGTGTTCAAGTACAAAACAGGAACAAAGACAGGGTATTTTTACATCCATGAAATAAATATTAATACTAGCAATGAATGAAGATTGTGAAAGTCTTCTTCTTCTTCTTCTTCTTCTTTTACTTTCGGCTGTTCCCTTCAGGGGTCACCACAGCAAATGATCTGCCTCCGCATCTTCTACTCTTACTCCAACGCCTTCACCACATCCATAAATCTTCTCTTTGCTTTTCCTCTGGGCCTTCTGCCTGGTAGTTCCAACCTCAGCATCCTACTACCAATATACTCACTATCCCTCCTCTGTACATGTCCAAACCATCTCAATCTAGCCTCTCTGACTTTGTCTCCAAAACATCTAACATGTGCTGTCCCTCTGATGTACTCGTTTCTGATCCTATCCATCCTCGTTACTCCCAAAGAGAACCTCAACATTTTCATCTCTGTTACCCCCAACTCTGACTCCTGTATTTTCCCCAGGGCCACTGTTTCTAAACCATATAACATCGCTGGCCTCATCACCATGTTGTACACTTTTCCCTTCATTCTTGCCAATACTCTCCTATCACACATCACACCGGACACTTTTCTCCATCCATTCCAACCTGCCTGCACGCGCTTCTTCACCTCTTTTCCACACTCTCCATTGCTCTGGATTGGTGAGCCTAAGTACTTAAAATCCTCCACCTTCTTTATCTCTGCCCCCTGTAACCTCACCGTTCCTCTTGGGTCCTTGTCGTTCACACACATGTATTCTGTCTTACTGAGACTAACCTTCATTCCACCTCCTTTCCAGGGCATACCTCCACCTCTCTAGATTTTCCTCCACTTGTTCTCTGCTCTCACTACAGAGCACAAGGTCATCTGCAAACATCATAGTCTATGGAGATTTTTGTCCAACCTCGTCTGTCAGCCTGTCCATCACCATAGCAAACAAGAAGGGGCCTCCGCTACATACATATATATATTCATATATATATTCATATATATATATATATATATATACATATATATATATATACATATATATATATATATATATATATATATATATATATATATATATATATATATATATATATATATATATATATTCTTCTATAATCACCTGAAGAGAGAGGATGGTTTCACCACCCTCAGAAACAGATCTGTAATGATAAATGGAGTTTCAATAGAAAGTCTTTGTCCTGTCCTTTGATTTTTGTTATTTGCTCTACCAAAAGTATTGAGCACTCTCCTACGGAAGGATCTACTCAGAAAATCCTCTATATATATATATATATATATATATATATATATATATATATATATATATATATATATATATATATATATATATATATATATATATATATATATATATATATATATATATATATATATATATATATATATATATATATATATACCCGTATACATAAAAGAAAAACTTTGCTCCGTTTGAGGGCAGGGGTGAGCTGGTGGTAAAAGGTGCTGGATCACTGATTCTAAGGTTGGGGTTCAATTCTCACTCTTCAAATCAAACATGTGAATCATTAATATGACTTCCATGAAGATAGAGGCAGATGATTCACCGTGGCGACAACAGAATGGAACAGCCAAAAGGAAAAGAAGAAGACACTGTCATCCATTTCAAGAAGCCACAGATATATTTTGGTTTGGACTGAAAAGTGAACATGTTGGAAGATTTTTCTTGTGCAGAATGGGTTCTGCATGTGATTAGATATTCAGCTGTTCATAAGTTTCAATTATGGTTTTCTGTAATAAAATAAAATAAAATAAAATAAAATAAAATAATAAAGCGAGAGAGAGAGAGAGAGAGAGAGAGAGAGAGAGAGAGAGAGAGAGAGAGAGAGAGAGAGAGAGAGAGAGAAGAAAAGGAAAAAAATGATTACAACAGAGGAAGTGCATGATCTGTACTTTTATAGTGTTTATGGAGGAGCAAAATTAGTGAAGAAGAAGTAGGACATTTAGAGGATCGGAGAGAATAAACAGGAGTACAGGAAGACACAGTGTCAGGTGAAGGTAATGGTGTCAAAGGACAAACAGAAGGGGCATGATGACGTGTATGCGAGGTTGGACAGTAAGGAGGGAGAAAATGATATATGATTGATTTATTTGTGATTTATGATATGACTGAAATTACTGGCAGTTTGTCGTCTTCTGATATTGACGATAAAGTTAGAAGTTAAAAACATAGAGATAAACTTGGATCTCTGCCTCGAACTGGTTTCTGTACTAGGTGTTTTTATACAGGGATGTTATTTATTTGTATCACTGTGGCCACGAGCGCAGTAATACACAGCTGTGTCTTCAGTCTGCATGTTCTGTCCTGTTAATGTTACGGTGTTTTTGGACGTGTCTCTGGAAATCTGAAACTTGTTTTTCAGTTTCTCACTGTAGTAAGTGCTACCATCACTATAACATATATATCCGATCCATTCCAGAGCTTTTCCTGCAGGTTGTCGTATCCAGCCTGTACAGTAGCTCGTCAGCGAATATCCAGATACTGTACAGGTCAGAGTCAGTGACTGTCCAGGGGTTAATACTGTGGATTTGGTCTGGATCAGCTCAACACAGTGAACACCTGTTAAAGAAAAGTTATTTTAATGTTGGAAAAGTAAAAAGCTTGAAGTAACCAAAACTGTATTATATATCGAATATAAAAACACTTACAGTGTACAGCTGCAAGCAGCAGCAGCAGGAGTAGGGATGTAGAGATCATGGTGTGTGTTAAAGCAGAATCATAACAAATCCCGGTCTTTGTTGCTTAAATCTCAAACAGTGAAGGGCATTTACATAGAGACACGCCTTACCTTAGGGGAAAATGTACAAATGTTTTGAAATCTATAGCCACAGGCTGCTCAGTGTAGATGAGTGATTATTAGGTTCTGTGCAGAACCGTGCATCAGAATATTTCAGGACAAATCTGATAAGATCACAAATATATCTGGGACACGGTGGATGGAGAAGCATTGTTAATAACTAATACTAATCAAGTGATATTTCAAGCTGAATGCAGGGTTTTCCCTCCAACATCACTGATATAAACTCTCACTATGATTTTATTATTTGTTGTGTGTGGTATTCGCTCTAAAATTAATCGAATGACAATTTTATCGGAACGGCCAAGTCAGGACCTTCTGAAGACTCATTGAGGAGAACGTATCTTCTGAGATCAAACACAGCTAAGACCACTATCAGGGAAATTCAAAAACATTACCCCAGAAATGATTTATATTTTTTCTGAATATATACTTCATAATTTTTAATATTATGATTTAAATAATTTAATAATTCTCTTCTGGAGTTTATTCTGAGTGTCATAACGCTGGATGGAGTAAAAGCAGTCTGTGAAAATAGACAAGGTGACAAATGTGCAGCTCAACACACTGGGATGGTTGAGTTTGTGCAGAGTAGACTGCCCTCTAGAGGCAGAAAAAGTCCTGTTCCCCAAAGATCCAGAGCAACCATCAAGATACAGTTATCTCTTTACTCATAGTTTGATGGTGAATGGGTGCAGTCTGTGAGGAGGGAGAAGATGAATGTGTGTTAATGATCAGTTCAAGATAGTTTAGTTATGAAATGATTGTAACTAAGGTTCTGAACTGAGAATGAAATGCAGTCCATTTCTGACAAAAGGAATGAACACTTGAAGAGGAGCTCAGTGAGAGATTCAGTCTGAAACAATATACTCAGAATCTGCTATCAAAAGATACATCAACAGCCAATAAAAACAGAGTTCCGGTTCAGTTAAACATTATATTATCAGATTGTAAAAAAAAAAAAAAAAAAAAAAAAAAAAAAAAGAAGAATTTCTTTTAATCTTGTTTTGTAGTGAAACCTCAGATTTGTATTACATTAATTATTATGAAATGGTAGAGTCTTGATGGCTGAGGTGGTTCAGGCTCTGGCTTTCTGATCCAATGGTCAGGGGTTTAAGCCCAGTACCACCAGGCTGCCACTGTTGGGCCTTCAAACAAAGCACATAACCTTCAAGTGCTCAGTTCATAAAATGTAAGTTGCTCTCAATGAGGGCGTCTACCATATACTGTAAATTTAAATGATGATCTGGTCATATTTACTTATCTACTGAGGATGGACAGAAAATGTAAAATACGATAAATTTAAATCAGAAGAATTAGATAAGAGGGGATTTATGGATTTTTAATTGGAGAGAAACCTATTTATTAAATACTGTAATTTGTTCATTCTTTCATTTTCTGAACTTAACCTTTTTAAACTTCAGCATGTTAGATGGATGTTGTGTAAGTGGAGGGGAAAAAAAAAACCCATGGCCTCGGACTTGGAGTTGCTGATTCTTATCCAAGCCGCTTCGCATTCTACTGTGAATCGCTCCAATGAGAGCTGGAAGTCACGGTTTGATGAAGCCAAATCTGAGCATGGCCACCAAACTAGAACTCCTGAACGCCTCAGCTGCGCCTAGAAATTCTGTCCATAAAAATTATGAACAGAATTGGTGACAAAGGACAGCCTTGTTGGACTCCAACCCTCACCCAAAACGAACTCGACCTGCTGTTACCAATATGGATCAAACTTTGGCTACGGTGATACAGTGATCGAATGGCCTGTAGCAATGATTCCGGAATGCCGTACTGCAGGAACACGCCCCACAAGTTAGCCTGAGGGACACGATCGAAAGCCTTCTCCAAATCAACAAAGCACATGTGGACAGATTGGGCAAACTCCCATCGCCCCCTCCAAGATCCTCTGGAGTGTAGAGTTGGTCAAGAATGCTATGACTTTCAACTTTTCTACAAGAATAAACTATTTTAGTAAGTGAACAGGATGGCATGATACATATATATATATATATATATATTTTTTTTTTTTTTTTTTTTTTTTTCCCAAAATTAAGTTTTTAAATCAGAATGAGCATTACATGTATGTGTATTGGTCTCTTTAAAGTCTAATCTGGTAAAAAAAAAAAAAAAAAAAATACTGAGTCAGTGTTTGGATTCATAGTCTTTTAATTGAACCACCACAGAATGGTCTTAAAGAACCCTGTGTTCAGCCAGATCCTTGCCCAATGTTCAGGGATGGAGAGATATGACTAAACACACAGTCAGGTTCAAGCAGTATCGTATAATCCTGGTTTATGTGCAGCTGCACCGTGTAAATGACCGTGAGTCTCATGTGCAGTAATAGCTGTGTCCCCCATTTAAAAATTCTGGCTTTTTAAAAACAACGTGCTGCTGGAAACATCTGCAGAAAAACTGATTTTACTCTTGAGTGAGTTATTTACATTCAAACTGCTGAAAATGAGAATGCTTTGAAATCAAGAACTCTTGTAAACACCTGAAGTGAGTATTATATAAACTGGACATTCAGACAAATTTAATTTAAATCAGGGTTTAAAATATTTTAAAATAATTTATTAAATAATAAAAGAGTAAATTTAAATTTTTATTCAATGATTTTCTAAACCGATTAATCTTAATTAGGGTTGCGGGGAGGCTGGCACCCATGTCATCCGACTCCGATCGAAGGCGTGGTACACCCTATACATCTTGCAGGCCATTGCAGGGCCAACACTCACTAAACCATTCATACTCACACTCACACCTAGGTGTGATCTGGGACAGCCAAGTCCTACTGTGCATGTTTTTGGACTGGAGGAGGAAACCGGAGTACAAGGAGGAAACCTAAATTTATATTTTACTCTTTAGATAATAATTATCTGTTCATACTGAATTATACATTTTATTTTAATATATTAAATTTTATATAGTAAGTTGCTTACTGTTTACTTGCAAATTCATAAAACAATGTGGATCATCCACCCGGATTTCATGAGATACTGATATAATAGATCTGTAATGAAGGTAAATTCCAGAAGGACATGCTGTCATATTGATGGATTTTCTTCGTTGTTTGAACCTCACTATGATGGGTAAATGTGGTGTGAATAGAGGAACAGTGCCACTCACGGGATATAAAGCTTAGAGAAAAGCATAATATTCAGTCATTTCTAATGTGCAGGTTAAATATACTGGATACACTACAAGAGCAAAGGTTGAGTAAACTCTCGAAATGTCATGTACTGAGGAATTGGGACACAGAGAGGACTGAAGAGAGTAAACAGGAGTACAGGGAGACACAGCGTAAGGCGAAGGTAGCGGTGTCAAAGGCCAAACAGAGGGCATATGATGACTTGTATGCTCGGTTGGAAAGTAAAGAGGGAGAAAATTATTTATACAGGTTGGCACAGCAGAGAAATAGAAATGGGAAGGACGTGCAGCAAGTTAGAATGATTAAGGACAGAGAGGGAAATGTATTGACTGATGACAGAAGTGTGCTGGGAAGATGGAAAGAGTACTTTGAAGAGCTGATGAATAAGGAAAATGAGAGAAAAAAGAGTAGAAGAGGTGACCGTTGATAAGCAGGAAGTAGCAAAGATTAGTAAGGGTGAAGTGAGGAGGGCATTGAAGAGGATGAAGAAATCAGTTGTTCCTGATGACATACCGGTTGAGGTATGGAAGTGTCTCGGAGAGGTAGCAGTAGATTTTCTGACAAGAACATTCAACAAGGTCTTAGAGCAGGGATGTCAAACTCGTGCCACAAAGGGCCATGTGGCTGCAGGTTTTTGTTTCAACCAAGCAGCAGCACACCTGACTTGGCTCATTCAAACAACTGATAAGAGTCTTCAGGCATTTGATTGGTCAGTCTCTGGACAGAGCACACAGATTGACCAATCAATTGCCTGAAGACTCTTATCAGTTGTTTGAATGAGCCAGACTGACCAATCAAATGCCTGAAGACTCTTAGCAGTTGTTTGAATGAGCCAAGTCAGGTGTGCTGCTGCTTGGTTGAAACAAAAACCTGCAGCCACATGGCCCTTTGTGGCACGAGTTTGACACCCCTGTCTTAGAGAGTGAGATGATGCCAGAGGAATGGAGATGAAGTGTGATGGTGCTATTTTTAAGAACAAGAGAGACGTGCAGAATTGTGGCAACTACAGAGGGATAAAGTTGATGAGCCATATGATGAAGTTATTGGAAAGAATAGTGGAAGCTAGACTAAGGGCAGAGGTCAGCATTTGTGAACAACAGTTTGGTTTCATGCCAAGAAAGAGCACCACAGATGCAGTGTTTGCTTTGAGGATTTTAATAGAGAAGTACAGAGAAGGTCAGACGGAGCTGCATTGTGCCTTTGTGGAGCTGGAGAAAGCATATGACAGGGTGCCGAGAGAAGAACTGTGGTATTGTATGAGGAAGTCTGGAGTGGCAGAAAAGTATGTTAGAGTGGTACAGGACATGTACGAGAGATGTAAGACAGTGGTGAGGTGTGCTGTCAGTGTGACAGAAGAGTTCAAGGTGGAGGTGGGACTGCATCAAGGGTCAGCTCTGAGCCTCTTCTTGTTTGCTATGGTGATGGACAGGCTGACAGACGAGGTTAGACAAGATTCCCCATGGACTATGATGCTTGCAGATGACATTGTGATCTGTAGTAAGAGCAGAGAACAAGTGGAGCAAAATCTAGAGAGGTGGAGGTATGCCCTGGAAAGGAGGGGAATGAAGGTTAGCCTCAGTAAAACAGAATACATGTGTGTGAATGACAAGGACCCAAGAGGAACGGTGAAGTTACAGGGAGCAGAGATAAGGAAGGTGGAGGATTTTAAGTACTTAGGGTCAACAATCCAGAGAAGTGGAGAGTGTGGAAAAGAGGTGAAGAAGCATGTGCAGGCAGGTTGGAATGGTTGGAGAAAAGTGTCTGGAGTGATGTGTGATAGGAGGGTATTGGCAAGAATGAAAGGAAAAGTTTACAAGATGGTGATAGGCCAGCGATGTTGTATGGTTTAGAAACAGTGGCCCTGGGGAAAAGACAGGAGGCAGAGCTGGAGGTAGCAGAGATGAAAATGTTGAGGTTCTCTTTGGGAGTAACGAGGATGGATAGGATCAAGAATGAGCACATCAGAGGGACAGCACATGTAAGACGTTTTGGAGACAAAGTCAGAGAGGCTAGATTGAGATGGTTTAGACATTTACAGAGGAGGGATAGTGAGTATATTGGTCGTAGGATGCTGAAGTTGGAACTACCAGGCAGAGGGCCCAGAGGAAGACCAAAGAGACGATTCATGGATGTGGTGAAGCAAGATATGAAGGTAGCTGGTATAAGAGAAGAAGATGCAAAGGATGGGGTGAGATGGAGGTAGATGATTCGCTGTGGCGACCCCTGAAAGGAAAAGCCGAAAGGAAAAGAAAAAAGATGTCGTGTTTGCATGTTCTGTCCATGCTTGTGTGCATGTATACACTGCCCCTAAAGGCTGTAACTGGTACCAAGAGGAATCGTTGAATTCCTGATACAGAGATTCAAGCTCAGATTTTCACATCCACTTTCTCACTCACTTCCGATGAAGTGTAACTGAGATCAGGTTTAGGGAGTGTGGTCAGTCTGTGCAATCATGTGACATCATTGACATTAATGGATTGCAGTCTGGACTGAACCAGATCAACCTGGTAAATTCACAAATCCCACAATCCATCTGTATATTTCACTCCCTGAACATCTTGATCTTAATAGGGTCATGAAGGGGCTAGAGTCTCTAACAGCCAACTCTATGCAAAGGTGGAGTGTATCCTGAATAGCTTATCAGACCATTGCAGCACCAACACATACACAAGCCCACAACTATTCACACTCACATCTATGAGCCAGCAAGCGTAATGTACATCTTATTGGACAGTGGGAGGACACCAAATTACTGTGAGCTCAAACACCAGGCCTCGCTCTTGTGAGATTCAAATGTCAGTTGATTGTTTTATACCCACAGATTGAATCTCTGTGGATTTACTGAACTGTGGGAATTGGACAGGACAACACAAACATGTCCAGTGAGGTAATCTAAAGGATTTAGAGGTATTTATTATCCTCTCTGTAGAGTAGTGTAATGTAATATACAATAATATTGTGGTAATGTTTGAAACAGGAAGTGATGGTATTTCTCTTCATGATCCCGATTGTTCTGTTTATAACTCCTGGGTTTAGATAATCTTAATACTGCAGTTAGACTCTTCAAAAATAAACTTTAGTCTTTAATAAACACTCATTTTTAAATGTATTTATTTTTTTATTTTTTTATTTATTTATTTATTTTGTTTTGTTTTGTTTTGTTTTGTTTTGTTTTGTTTTAACTGAATTAATAGTAAAAGAAATAGAGTTGAGCAGTTTATTCCGCAGAGAAAGAGTGAGGTGATATATTTATCCTTGATAGAAATGATAACAGTAATGACTTGTTTAATAAAATGTTGTGTGTGAAATATGTGTGTGGTTTTTGTACAGCTGCTTCCTCGGCTCCAGTCACTGTGGCTTGTCGGGCGCAGTAATAAATCGCAGTGTCCGCTGTCCTCAGACTCTTGGCCTCCAAGTACTGTGTGCTTGCTGGGACGTCTTCTGTAAAGATGAGCTGGTTTTTCACAGACTCTGCGTAGGTTGCAGCATTACTACCAGCATTCATCCTACCAATCCATTCCAGAGCTTTTCCTGGTTTCTGGCGTATCCAGTGTATGTAGTAGCTTGTCATATCAAAACCACTTATTTTACAAGAGATCTTCACAGTTTCTCCAGGTCTCTTTACCACAGCAGGAGACTGGTCCATTCTGATCTCAGCACTGCTGACACCTAACAGAAAAAACACAACAATCAAAGATAATCATCATCAGAGTGAAGATATTCTCGATGAAGATGTATAAAGGAGTCTCAGGTACCTCGTGTTAACATTATAACACAGATCCAGTACTGAACGACCCTCAGCCCCATCATCAAGCTCTTCGATTCAGGTGTGTGATTTGAGCTTTGGATGAGTGACAGGATGATTTTTATAATCGGATGAATTTGCATGAACACCCTTCAACACTAATAGATACTCGTGATTCCTGATGTCTATTCAAAACAAAATCTGCTGCCCCCTACTGATGATTTTAACACCAGGAGTTTGGAGTCATGATGCTGCACAAAACATGCTCATTTCATTTGATCTGTCCTCAGATTCTGTGCTGCTGAACCAGGAAATAAATGTATAAATGCAGGAAATTGACCATCGTCTGTCATTATCGAATCCTCCAGTCCTTCTATTTGTCTAAATGATCACAGAATACATGTAAACAATGTGTTTACACTTTATTTCACATCCACATGAATCCATGATTAAATGCTGCAGTGTGAGCACATCACACTTCATTCCATTGGATTATTAATCATCTGGGATATCTGGAGGAGTTTCAAATCTGCGTGCTGAGAGTGAATGGATGATGATGGGTATAAGAAATGGTTCTGGGGTTCAGTGTATCCAGGAGCTGCTGAGTGAAAATACAGAGACAGGACAGAGTGAGCGACACTCCAGAGCTCCAGTAATTATCTCCACGGCTTCGAACATCATCTCCTGAAGTGTTTTATCTCTCAACACTCTGATTTTTGAAACATTTATAGTTATGGTTCATCTTGTGGAGGTACAGAATTAAAATCAGCTGTTTTTCCTGATATCATGCGCATAATTACAGTAATTATAAAGATAATGATAAGGATATAAAGATAAAGGTAAAGATAAATATAAAGAGATATTTATTGTCAACTGTTGCATGAAAAATGAAAATCAGTTTACCAGCAGTTTGTTTCGCAGTAATTACTAGTCCTTCTCAAAAAATTAGCATATTGTGATAAAGTTCATTATTTTCTGTAATGTACTGATAAAAATTAAACTTTCATATATTTTAGATTCATTGCACACCAACTGAAATAATTCAGGACTTTTTTCTTGTTTTAATACTGATGATTTTGGCATACAGCTCATGAAAACCCAAAATCCCTATCTCAAAAAATTAGCATATTTCGTCGGACCAATAAAAAAAAAAAAAAAAAAGTGATTTTAATACAAAAAAGTCAACCTTTCAAATAAATATGTTCAGTTATGCACTCAATACTTGGTCGGGAATCCTTTTGCAGAAATGACTGCTTCAATGCGGCGTGGCACGGAGGCAATCAGCCTGTGGCACTGCTGAGGTGTTACGGAGGCCCAGGATGCTTCGATAGCGGCCTTAAGCTCATCCACAGTGTTGGGTCTGGTGTCTCTCAACTTTCTCTTCACAATATCCCACAGATTCTCTATGGGGTTCAGGTCAGGAGAGTTGGCAGGCCAATTGAGCACAGTAATACCATGGTCAGTAAACCATTTACCAGTGGCTTTGGCACTGTGAGCAGGTGCCAGGTCGTGCTGAAAAATTAAAATCATCATCTCCATCAGGCTTTTCAGCAGATGGAAGCATGAAGTGCTCCAAAATCTCTTGATAGCGAGCTGCACTGACCCTGCCCTTGATAAAACACAGTGGACCAACACCAGCAGTTGACATGGCACCCCAGACCATCACTGACTGTGGGTACTTGACACTGGACTTCAGGCATTTTGGCATTTCCTTGTCCCCAGTCTTCCTCCAGACTCTGGCACCTTGATTTCTGAATGACATGCAAAATTTGCTTTTATCCGAAAAAAGTACTTTGGACCACTGAGCAACAGTCCAGTGCTGCTTCTCTGTAGCCCAGGTCAGGCGCTTCTGCTGCTGTTTCTGGTTCAAAAGTGGCTTGACCTGGGGAATGCGGCACCTATAGCCCAGTCCACTGCTTCCACAGGTCCCCCAAGGTCTGGAATCGGCCCTTCTCCACAATCTTCCTCACAGTCCGATCACCTCTTCTGGTTGTGCAGCGTTTTCTGCCACACTTTTTCCTTCCCACAGACGTCCCACTGAGGTGCCTTGATACAGCACTCTGGGAACAGCCTATTCGCTCAGAGATTTCTTTCTGTGTCTTCCCCTCTTGCTTGAGGGTGTTAATGATTAACTTCTAGACAGCAGTCAGGTCGGCAGTCTGACCCATGATTGTGGTTTTGAGTAATGAACCAGGCTGGGAGTTTTTAAAAGCCTCAGGAATCTTTTGCAGGTGTTAATTGGTTGATTCAGATGATTACGTTAATAGCTCGTTTAGAGTATCTTTTCATGATATGCTAATTTTTTGAGATAAGAATTTTGGGTTTTCAGGAGCTGTATGCCAAAATCATCAGTATTCAAACAATAAAAGCACTGAAATATTTCAGTTATATTTCAGCTCGTACCTACATGTACACATACACATACATTATTTAAATACTATTTACATCGATATCTATTCACATATTCACACATGTATTGACCAATGCATTTATTCACATACGCAAAAGGGTGCATGGTAGTGAAAGGTGCAAGGTATACATCGGGTTTGTATTAGAAATGTTTAATTATAAGTGTATGGTGCTAAAATGTAATGATGTTTGAAACTCACTTTGAACGTGAGTATTGCACTTAGAAGAGTAAGATTGCTCTGTCCAGAAATATGGTCTGAATGATGTTTATTCCTGTGTCCTCACACAAAAATTGTCCATCTCTGACTGAATAACCATCATTCAGACCATCTTCTTGAAAAACAATTATCACAAAACAAGCTTTTTAAATCAATATGTTACTGGGGGGTTTTTTTATATTCAAAAATTGTTTAAATTGTTTTTATTCCTGTAGGAGGTGTTAAAGTGAACATCAGAAATGAGGAATAAGGATTAAGTGTTTAATCTGGAAGAATAGGTGTAGTGTTTTGTGGATCTTTTGTTATAATGTTTACTATATGAGATGTGTTTGTACAGGGATGTTGTTGATCTATAATGACTGTGACTCTCGTGAGCAGTAATACACAGCTGTGTCTTCAGTTTGCAGATTCTGTCCTTGAATTGTTACTGTGTTATTCACAGTGTTTGTGGAGATGCTGATCTTATTTTTCAGTTTGTAACTGTAATATGTGCTCCCGTAGTAACTGGATCTAATCCACTCCACAGCTTTTCCTGCAGGTTGCCGGATCCAGGCTGTATAATAGCTCTGAACTCAATATGGAAGCTTGCAGGTGATGGAGAGATTGTTGTGGAATAGCAGGTTGAGTCAGTTCCTCACCCTGCACATCTGTGGAGGAAAACACACGGTGATATCTCACACCATATACATTGCACATTTATTATTATTGTAGTAAATGCTTGAATTTGATAAAATGCTCACAGGAATAGTGTGATTTCCAGCCCTGATGCTTGGATTTGCTTATCTGCTGATGATGTGAGGAGAATGCATTTAAAATTGATTTAAATCACGAGGAGGAGAGTCATCTTATCAAGGATTTCTGGATTTAGAAGGGAACAGATGCCTTTTTTAAACAAATACTATAATATTAATTAAATATTCAAGTGTGAAAGACGGAACAAGGATCTCGGGCAGCACAGTGGTTTTGTTCTTGGAATGTCACCTCACAGCAAGAAAGTTCAGGGCTCGATCATCACAGCTTACTTTGTTTTTTGTTTTGGTTTTTTCTTTTCTTTGTGCTAGTCCTGCAATAGACTGCGAGTTGTCCTCCCCATCTCAAATGGATGAGTGATTACAGATAATGAATTAATGACATAATTATCATGAGTTTTTAAAAAGACTGAAATTATGAGAACAGAAAAAAAAAAAAGAGTAAAATATTTTTACACATTTTCTAATATGTTCCCGTTGTTAACCAAATATATTCCAATGTAAGAGATTCTTGTGCACCATGTGATTATAATACTGCATATAATGTAATTCAATGCTGCACAACAAATTAGGCGACAGAATCGATTCCAATAGGATGAGAGGAATATGTTTCCTTTTCACCGTGAACCTCTGCACATGGTGTAACGCATCATCTTACAGTTATAGAAACATCATCAACTTCAGAGTCAAAGGAGTAACAGCATCACTTCACAACTCCACCTTGTTGATTATTTTAAACACATCTCCAAGTCTTTATTTCTAATATAGAATACAAATAGCCTTCTTTCTCTCTCTCTCTCTCTCTCTCTCTCTCTCATTCACATCTCTCTGCGATGGCCTGGCAAACTGCCCAGGGTGTACTCTACCCTCACCTAGAGTCGGCTGAGATGGTCCACAGCCTCCACACGACCCAAATTAGGATTAAGCAGTTCAGATAATAAATGAATGAATGGAGTTCCCCTACAGCTCACTATGCAGCTAACTGGGTTCTCAACGGCCGGCCATGTCTCGCACTGTCCGTGGTAAGAGATTCATGTCAAAGAACCTTTGCTGAATTTCGTAAAGAGGAGCTGCATAGCCACCAGCATGTATCTGCCCTGCGATGGCCTGGCGAGCTGTCCAGGGTGTACTCTGCCCTAGCCCAGAGTCAGCTGGGATGGGCCCCAGTCTTCTCGCGTCCCTAATTAAGATTAATTGAGTCAGAAAATGAATGAATGCTTTGACATCAAGAACTGTTTTAAACACCTGAAGTGAGTATTATATAAACGGGACATTCAGATAAAAGAAATTTTAATAAGGGTTTTTTTTTATTTATATATTTTTTTATTTTACTAAATATTAATAGAGTAAATTTTGAATTTATTCATTCATTTTCTAAACCACTTAATCCTAATTAAAGTCACGGGGAGGCAGGCGCCCATGTCATCCGACTCCGATCAAAGGTGGGGTACACCCTATGCATCTTGCCAGACCATCACAGGGCCAACACTCACAAAACCACTCATACTCACACTCACACCTAGGGGTGATCTGGGACAGCCAATTCCTACTGTGCATTTCTAATGTGCGGGTTAAATGTACAGGATACACTACAAGAGCAAAGGTTGAGTAAACTCTCTAAATGTAACTGTATTGTGGATGGAATGGGAAATAAGAAAATCACATTACATACAATTTATGTGCGGTGATCTTTAAAAACCCAGTAGAACCAGATTACATTAATCTTCAAAAACTGATTAATCTTGATTAGGGTCACACGGAGGCCGCCATCCATCTTCATCGACTTTGAATGAAAGCCAAAAATGTTCGCCAATCTTTTGCATTCATTCTCACACCCAGTGGCAATTTGAAACCATCACTCAGCCTACTGTGCATGTTTTTGAATTTTAGAAAGAATTCAGAGTTCCTGAGGAAAACCCACACAAATATGGGGAGAACATTCTCAGCACTCAGAACTACATTTTTTGCTCTCAAATACACTTTCATCCATTTCATGAAATCATAGACATGGTTTGGTATGGAATGAAAAGTGAGCATGTTTGAAGATGTTTCTTGAGCAGAATCGGTTCTGTGTGATGGAAGGATGCAAGCACAGTAACTCTTGGAGACGAAAGGAAAAACACAACAAACACTAAACACTGTTAACTAAGGCGCAGGTAACTGGTCAAGCGTGGAGCTGGAACCAGGAGCCAGAGAGATTACAGGGAAACAGAGACGTGAAACGAGTAACAATCTTCTAGCACCAAGAGGAGCGCACTGCTCATCTTTACAGCACGGTATTTGCCGAGTGGAATCAGGTGTGTGCATAGCCATTTGCTCGCTTAGCCACGCCCCTCTGCCCAGCCTGCAGCGCTTAGAGAGAGAGAGAGAGACCAAAATCAAAATCTCCCACAACACAGATCATAACATTTTGCATGTGATTAGATATGCAGTTGCATAGATTTCAATTACTGTATGTTTTTCTGTAAAAATAAAATAAAATAAAAAATAATAAATAAAAATACAACAGATGACCTGTTTGATCAGTACTTTTGTAATGTTCATGGAGGAGCATAACAGAACACACCAAAATAAGTTTTCAGTGGAGGGTGTTTTTGTACAGGAATGTTATTGATGTGTATCACTGTGTACATAACGAGCGCAGTAATATACAGCTGTGTCTTCAGTCTGCATGTTCTGTCCTGTTAATGTTATTGTGTTTTTGGACGTGTCTCTGGAAATCTGAAACCTGCTTTTCAGTATCTCACTGTAGTAAGTGTCACCATTATAACGTATGAGTGCAATCCACTCCAGAGCTTTTCCTGCAGGTTGTCGTATCCAGCCTGTACAGTAGCTGCTATCAGTTAATAAATATCTAGATACTTTACAGGTCAGAGTCAGTGACTGTCCAGGGGTTAATACGGTGGATCCAGTCTGGATCAGCTCAACACAGTGAACACCTGTTACAGAAAAGTTATTTTAATGTTGGAAAAGTAAAAAGCTTGAAGTGACCAAAACTGTATTGTATGTGAAATATAAAAATACTTACAGTGTACGGCTGCCAGCAGCAGCAGCAGCAGCAGGAGGGATGTAGAGATCATGGTGTGTGTTGAAGCAGAATCAGTAAAAGCTCCTGGTTTTTGATGCTTAAATATAGAACAGAGAAGAACATTTACATGGAGACACACCTTATCCTACACTTCTGAGATTATTCTATATAAGAGAACTCCAGCATGCATATCTCAAACATATATCACGTAAAATAATAATAATAATAATAATAATAATAATAATTATTATTATTATTATTATCATCATCATCAACATCATCATCAGTTCAGTTTATTTTCTGTAACCGCTTAATCCTAATTAGGGTCGTAGGGAGGCTGGCGCCCATCCCAGCCGACTCCGGGCGAGAGCAGAGTTAACTGCTGAATAACTCGCCGGGCCATCGCAGGGCGGAAACATGCCAATGGCTTTGCAGCCTACTCTTGTCAAAAGTCAGCAATGGTTCTTTTACATGCCTCACATCATAAACAGTGAGAGACATGGCCTGCCTTTGATAACCCAGTTAACTGCACTGGGGGTACAGTGACAACCTTGTGGAGAGCGAGACTCAAACGCCCAACCTTAGCGCCCTATACCACTAGACCACCACTATAATAATAATAATCATAATAATAATAATAATAATAATAATAATAGCCCTGCGGTGGCCTGGTGAGCTGTTCAGTGTGTATCCTACCCTTGCCCTGATTCGGCTAAGATGGGCTCCCTGCAACCCTAATTAGGATTAGGTGGTTTCATAAAATGAATGAATGAATGATGATAATAATAATAATAATAATAATAATAATAATAATAATAATAATATGTAAACTTTCATTCACATTAAAAGTATAAATAAAGTGTCAGATGAAACATTTAATAGTTAATTTTTAAATATAACAATGCGATTACAGATTGCTGGACTTGAAGAGACTGAGAAATCCTGGGAGAGATATATTTATTTAAGCGGTTTAAATTATATCACAATCTTCAGATTATAAAATGCTAAAATAAATAAATAAATAAATAAATAAATAAATAAAACCCCTCGATTTTTAGCTAATGTTAAACTGTATAATATTGGAACTAAAACTATTAACTTTCTAATTCATCAAATGTTGTGGATGATGGGGTGACTTTAATGAGTCATTAATATAATAGATCTGTAATCTATCCGTTTTTAAACAATATTGTAATGGGCATAATTTTTACCTTTATTTAATCTCAGTCATTCTAATCACATGTTTGGTAGATGTGTTTAAACAGAGAAACAGCAGCTCTCAGAGGCTTCAATTAAAATAATAATCTTCATGCAGTTCTAATGTGGTGCAGACATAAACATATCCACAATATAAGTTATTTTCAATCCCCTCTGTGCCTCCCTTTTTGCCTTCCCATATAGCGCCTTTGTACCTCTCTTGGCGTCACCGCTAGAGGTCGTGTGATCGTGCTGTATCAGGATGGCGTCATCAAGGAACCGCCATCTACATACCAACGCTATACAGGGAGGGGATCTAATAAGACCAGAGGTGAGTATTACTCGTAAAAGATTAGTTTCCTACGAAACTAGTTTATTTTACTCGTAAACACCGCTGGTCTTATTACAACTTAGAACAGACTTTCAACAGGAAAATAAGTAGGGTGGGGTCTGTACAGCACAGGAGGGATGCCTATGTACAGGTTATATTTCTCTGTATACCAAATGACCCAATATAAGCGTAACTGGCAGCCTCATACTAGCTGTAGGGGAGGAACCTGCCCCACTACGCTCAGTCGAGCTGCTGTGAACCCAGTTCGACGATGGCACCGCCACCGACTACGGACCGGGCATAAACGAGTCCGCATGAACCGCCAACAATCGGAGATAAAAGTCCTGAAAGGTGGTCTGACATGACCCGGTGATGTACGATCCAGGTAGAATTGATTAGCACGAACAGGACACAACTTGTAGTCCAGAGACTCACGGCCAACAAAATCCTTCAAGGATTTAACCACAACAGGCTCAGGCCCAAGGTTGGGTCGCTGAGTCTTAGCCACAAACTGAGGATCCAGATAAAACCGGATCAACGACCAGTCCCTAGCAGGAGGGAAGTAACTCTGATTGACGTCCTGTAACTTCTAGTAGTACTATAGGCTTAGCTTGAATCTGACAAAAAGGTAAAGAACCTAGGAGATCAGATTCAGAGGGATTGAGAAGATTGATCTGCCTCTGACGACACCGACTGGTGTAATGCCGCCACTTGGACATGTAGACCTCTGAGGTGTAGGATCTGATAGCAGCCTTAAGGATCAAGGAAAACCCTCTGGAATTCCTCGTCTGGCCAAGACCCGCCGAAGAGAATCCACACATGAAGCCAAAACAACTCGGGATTCTTGTGAAGTAGACGCCCCTGAGACAGGAGATCTAGAACTAGGGGCAGTTGAATTGGATGAGCTACTGACAGTTCCAGAAGGTCCGTGAACCGTGACTGGCGAGGCTACAGATGAGCTATGAGGAGTAGGAGAGCCTGCTCGGACAGTACTTTGGACAGAACAGCCTGAAGTAATGTGGTCTGAGGAAAGGCATACAACAGGGCAGATGAGACGAACTCATCGACAGAGCGTCTGCAGAGAACGCCTGAGTGTCCAGAAACAGACTGACAAGCAGATGATAGATTGTTGCTAAAAATCACAAACAGATCCAGATAGAAGCCCCACCCCCACCCCAGCAGGGAGGACAGGTGCACTGCTGAGGGACCACTCCGTGACCAGAGGTCGAGAGTGAGACAGATCATCTGCAAGAACCTTCCGCTTATACGTAATGTGATGGACCTGTAGTGTGATGGAGTGATTGCAACAAAACATCTGTCAAACGAGACCGTAAAGGGTGGACTAATGATTGCCCCCTTGATGGCGAATGTCAGACACACCTGTGGAAATGTCGCAAAGCAGGAGGACAACCTGACCCTGAAGGCGCAGACATGAATTTGAATGGCGATTTTGAACAGCCAATTAGCCTACTGTGCATTTGTTTGGACTGTGGGAGGAAACCGGTGCAATCCCATGCATGCACATGAGGAACCTGCAAATTCCAACGAGAATCACCCAAACTGGGAATCGAACCAATGACCTTCTTGCTATGAGGTGGAAGTACAAACATCTATGCCACCGTTCTATTATTATTATTATTATTAGTAGTAGTAGTAGTAGTAGTAGTAGTCCAAATAATATCAATGTTTATGTTTAATTATTTTACAAATTAATAGGTGTATAAATGAATGATGTTATATCAGTATTTCTTTTTCTTATAGTTATTTCGGAAAAATAAACAATAAATCATGATGATTATAAAATCAAACCATTAAGTCATAAACCCAAACCATGAAGAACTGCTTTCATATTTGCTGCTCAAACATGTTGAAATATTGCAGTGTTTCCAGAACAGCATGGAGCTTTTTTTTTTTTTTTTTTTTTTTAGTGCATGCACATATATACACATACCTACATGCACATATACAAACTTGTTGTTCGTCGACTCGGTATTGAGTCTGACCAGAGCAACACAAACAACACAGTGTCTTAGAGGCGGGGCGGTGTGTCTGCAGGTGGCTTGTAAGGCCAAGACGGGCGTGGAAACCCCTCCCACAAGTTGGACACCAGTGAGAAGGGGTCGTGTTGGTAGATTGGTCAGCTCGAGCCTTGCGTGTTTGACGTTTATCTTTGGCTGCGTTCGAACATTTATTCTCTGAGTGGATGACACCTTTGTGAATCAGGTTGCGCCAAGCCGGTCTGTCAAATGCTGCAGTTTCCCACATTGCAAAGTCAATGTTGAAGTCCTTCAGGTATGCTTTGATGGAGTCTTTGTAGTGTAACACCAGCTTGATATAGCTGTGCTAGATGATATGCTAGGTTCTAGAGGAGTAGAATGAATTGTGGAGATTTAAAGTTGAACAGCCGGCAGATTTATTACAATTTACAATAGCACAAGAAACAGTGCAAACAATGTTGTAGAACGCTCTTTACAAAATAAAAATAAAATAGGCTTAGAGTCTCTGAGGTTCGAACCCTTAAGGTTTGATTTGTGTGAATTTGGGAGGTCTTTTCCAGGATTGTGATCCGTTTGGGATAATGTTTTTATTTGTTCTTATCTGGGATCCTGTGATTTGAAGTGGTTGGGTCTGTAGATCTACTCTCGCATCCAGAACAGCTGGCCACACTGCTTCTGGATCCGCCAAGAGTTCTCACTGGGTTTAGCTCGCCATTCGTGTCCGAAACCAGCTGCAAGATCAGATCCAGGTCCACTAAAAAAAAACAGTCTGCACATGCAGTACAGACACAATGAATAAAAAATTTCTTAACAGTAGTTTCTAAATAAAATGAGATCTCAAAATGTTCAAAATCTTTTACATTGCTGTTTTAACACTGGTTTTACTTCCATGAATTCAAAATGTATTGCTATGTAGCATAACAAACAACCACAATATTTATTTAACCCTTTTTTCAAGGCATATGAAATTAAATAATTTCAAGTTTGTAACTTAATTGTTTTTAACCACTTATTTCTATGAAATAACACATAAATGAAATGACAAAAGTGCATGAAAGGCACTGAATGGAATGTAATACAAAACAAAAGTGCTTATCTGCACTACTTTAGTGCATTAGCAAAAGTGCTTCAACAAAAGCATTTAGAAAAATAAAATGTAAGGCTCATTTTGTGCACAGCACAATCTTTGTTGTGTACTCCGACTGGTTTTAGCTTTTTAGAGACAAAAAAATAGTGCACACAGTTTTAAAAGTCACCATGTGTAAAGTTAGCATAGGTTCACCATGTGTAAAGTTAGCATAGGTTTTTAAGCTAGCTTCATGTTGTAATGACTCGGAGTTTCCAAGAAAACAAACACAATCCACCCGGTTTGATTGAGAGAGAACAAAACACATACAAGGCTCTGAAAAGTACATAAACTTAGTTAAAACTTGTTAAAAGTTCACTTAAACACATTTTGGATCGTTTGACTCACTTGTGTCGCTTGTCGAGTGCTCTGTGTGTCCTGCTCTGCAGCACGCTCTGCTGTGCTTAGCTGGGTGCATGCAGCATGTGCTTATGATGCGTTCAAGGGGACTAGGAAAACTATAGTGCTTTCAGGGAGCATTGGAAATTAGGGTTTTTTTTCCAATAAAATTAGTAACCATGTATTTATATGGGTTACACCAGCATTTGCGCTGGCCTCCTACTTTCCTGCTACCACGACTGAGTTCACCGTACAGTAACTGCTTGGGTATCCTGGAATTTGACATACGGCAGACATGTCCTGCCCATCGTGTCTGAGCTTTGCACATGATGGTAATAACGCTGGGGAGGTCTGCTCTCACCAGAACCTTGGTGTCTGTGATCCTATCTTGCCAGCGGATATTAAAGATGTTTCAAAGACAACGGAGATGGAACTGCTGGAGAAGTTCCTCATGTCTTCTGTAGATGGTTCAAGATTCACAGCCATAAAGAAGTGTAGTTAAGACAACTGCTCTGTACACTTTGATCTTGGTGTATTGTGAGATGCCTCTTCGTTCCCAGACTAACTTCTTCAATCTCCCAAAAGTGCTGCTTGCTTTCGCAATGCGGTTGCTGACTTTAGCATCGATGTTGGCGTAGCAAGAGAGAGTGCTGCCGAGGTAGGTGAAGTTTTCCACATCTTGAAGTTGCTGTCCCTTCACTGTGAAGTTTGGTTCCTGATATGGTTTTCCTGGGGCGGGCTGATATATCACTTCAGTCTTCATTATGCTGATGGTGAGGCCGAAGTTGTCACAGACGGAGGAGAATGCGTCCATTTCCTGTTGCATTTCTTGCTCATTGATAGCACTGAGGGCACAGTCATCAGCAAAGAGCAGATCACGAATCACAGTCTCTTTGACTTAAGTGATGGCCTGCAGACGTCAGAGGTTGAACAGCTTTCCGTTGCACCTGTACTTGATGGGGATGCCGAGGGGAATAACAGAGAAGGTCAGAGGGAACTGCATTGTGCCTTTGTGGATCTGGAGAAAGCATATGACAGGGTGCCGAGAGAAAAACTGTGGTATTGTATGAGGAAGTCTGGAGTGGCAGAGAAGTATGTTAGAGTGCTGCTGGGCATGTATGGGAGATGTAAGACAGTGGTGAGGTGTGCTGTCGGTGTGACACAAGAGTTCAAGGTGAAGGTGGGACTGTATCAAGGGTCAGCTCTGAGCCCCTTCTTGTTTGCTATGGTGATGGACAGGCTGACAGACAAGGTAAGACAAGAATCTCTGTGGACTATAATGTTTACAGATGACATTGTGAGCTGTAGTGAGAGCAGAGAACAAGTGGAGGAAAATCTAAAGAGGTGGAGGTATGCACTGGAAAGGAGAGGAATAAAGGTTCGCCTCAGTAAGTCAGAATACATGTGTGTGAACGACAAGGACCCAAGAGGAATGGTGAGTTTACAGTTAGCAGAGATCAAGAAGGCTGAGTCATGCGTACAGCACGTCACCACCTTCAACTGCTTGAGCACTTCTACCAATGCTGTCTCTGTACTGTCCTTAATATCTACTGGAGCAACAATGTTACCAAAGTTGAGGTTCTTGAACAGGCGGAGATCTCCAGCATCGAGACCATTCTGCTCAGGACCCAGCTGTGCTGTGCAGGGCACATCTCCAGAATGGAGGACGATCGCCTACCCAAGATAGCCCTTTAGGGTGAACTTTCCACTGGCCACCATGACAGAGAGGCACCAAAGAAATGTTACTTGGACTCCCTCAAAAAGTCTCTCAGAACCTGTAACATTGACTGTCACCAGTGGTCCACACTCGATGCTGACCGCCAGGCCTCGCACTACATCAAGCACCAGGCCATCTTCTCGTTTGAGGACTTTCACAGGGCCAACATGAAGGAGAAATGCCGCAGGAGGAAGAACCGAGAAGCATCAACTTATATACCAGACCAGACTTTGAACTGCAGCCACTGCAGCTGGATTAGTCTATCCCTCATCGGCCTTGTCAGCCACCAGTGTGCCTGCAGTCTAAATGGGCAGCCCCCTCTATAAATCTTCATTCACAAAGCTAAGCCAAGGAAAATAACCAAACCAAGATTCCCAAAGATAATGGGGAATCGGACGACTGTGTAATTTGGAGACAAGTGAGACATTTCGTAGCCTGCACGAAAGTAGTCTGCATATTTTGCATTTTTTTCCCTAAACCTTACCAATCAAACTGCTGTCAAAAGGGACATTTCTTTCTTCCTGTCGGCTTTTTCCCTTTTCTCGGGAGTCACCACAGCGAATCATTTGATTCACACGTTTGATTTGGCATAGGTTTTTACGTCGGATGCCCTTCCTGACACAACCCTTTTAGCAAGGGACAGAAACACGCTGACGGCTTTGCAGCCTACTCTTTACGAAAGTCAGCAATCGTTCTTTTACATGCCTCTCACCATAAACAGTGAGAGACATGGCCTGCCTTTGATAACCCAGTTAGCTGCACTGGGGGCTGTCAAAAGGGACATAAAATTCAATAATATTAATACTATCATTCCCCAGTGCAGCTAACTGGGTTATCAAAGGCCGGCCATGTCTCTCACTGTCTATGGTGTGAGGCATGTAAAAGAACCATTGCTGACTTTCGACAAGAGTAGGCTGCAAAGCCGTCAGCGTGTTTCCGCCCTGAGATGGCCTGGCGAGCTATCCAGGGTGTACTCTGCCCTCGCCCTGAGTTGGCTGGGATGGGCACCAGCCTCCCCGTGACCCTAATTAGGATGAAGCGGTTACAGAAAATGAACTGATGAACTATCATTGGCTTTGTCAAACAGAACAAGATCAGGCTGATTGGCTTCAATTCTCCTCAGGTTGTAAATTGTCCAATTACATAGAAGTTTAAAATAATAATTTTCCATAACTCTCTGGACATAATGAGGGTCATTCCATGGGTGGCCTCTGAGTCAAAACCACAAGCATGACGGAGACGGTAGTAAAATGCACGTGCAATGCTATCATGTCTTTTCAAGTAAGACGTTTGTGCCAGAGCAGAACAACTACTACCAAGATGCTAAATAGTCTCACTAAATTCATTACATAAGCTACATTTGGAATTGACATTTCCCCTTAAAATATTACATTGGCAATTGCGTATAGGAAGGGACTGGTTCTCAGCAGCAAAAAGAAAGCCCTCAGTTTCACTTTTGAGACCAGCCGACTTCATCTAGGCAAAGGAATCAGTAGGATCACTGTTCTGTTCAGCACTTCTTCTTCTTCTTCTTTTACTTTCGGCTGCTCCCTTCAGGGGTCGCCACAGCAAATCATCCGCCTCCACCTCACCCTGTCCTCCGCATCTTCTTTTCTGACTCCAACGACCTTCATGTCTTCCTTCACCACATCCATAAATCTCTTCTTCGGTCTTCCTCGAGGCCTTCTGCCTGGTAGTTCCAACCTCAGCATCCTACTGCCAATATACTCACTATCCCTCCTCTGTACATGTCCAAACCATCTCAATCTAGCCTCTCTGACTTTGTCTCCAAAACATCTTACGTGGGCTGTCCCTCTGATATACTCATTTCTGATCCTATCCATCCTCGTTACTCCCAGGAGAACCTCAACATTTTCATCTCCGCTACCTCCAGCTCTGCCTCCTGCCTTTTCCTCAGCGCCACTGTTTCTAAGCCATACAACATCGCTGGCCTCACCACCGTCTTGTACACTTTTCCCTTCATTCTTGCTGACACTCTCCTATCGCACATCACACCGGATACTTTTCTCCAACCATTCCAGCCTGCCTGCACACGCTTCTTCACCTCTTTTCCACACTCTCCATTGCTCTGGATTGTTGAGCCTAAGTACTTAAAATCCTCCACCTTCGTTATCTCTGCTCCCTGTAACATCACCGTTCCTCCTGGGTCCTTCTCATTCACACACATGTATTCTGATTTTCTGAGGCTAACCTTCATTCCTCTCCTTTCCAGGGCATACCTCCACCTCTCTAGATTTTCCTGCACTTGTTCTCTGCTCTCACTACAGATCACGATGTCATCTGCAAACATCATAGTCCATGGAGATTCTTGTCTCACCTCGTCTGTCAGCCTGTCCATCACCATAGCAAACAAGAAGGGGCTCAGAGCTGACCCTTGATGCAGTCCCACCTCAACCTTGAATTCGTCGGTCACACCGACAGCACACCTCACCACTGTCTTACATCTCTCATACATGTCCTGCACCACTCTAACATACTTCTCTGCCACTCCAGACTTCCTCATGCAATACCACAGTTCTTCTCTTGGCACCCTGTCATATGCTTTTTCCAGATCCACAAAGGCACAATGTAGCTCCCTCTGACCTTCTCTGTACTTCTCTATTAACATCCTCAAGGCAAACATTGCATCTGTGGTGCTCTTTCTTGGCATGAAACCAAACTGTTGTTCACAAATGCTGACCTCTGCCCTTAGTCTAGCTTCCACTATTCTTTCCCATAACTTCATCGTATGGCTCATCAACTTTATCCCTCTGTAGTTGTTGCAACTCTGCACGTCTCCCTTGTTCTTAAAAATGGGCACCAGCCCATTTCTCCTCCACTCCTCCGGCATCTGCTCACTCTCTAGTACCGTGTTGAATGTTCTTGTCAGAAAATCTACTGCTACCTCTCCTAGACACTTCCATACCTCCACAGGTATATCATCAGGACCAACTGCCTTTCCATTCTTCATCCTCTTCAATGCCCTTCTCACTTCACCCTTACTGATCTTTGCTACATCCTGCTCCTCAATGGTTACCTCTTCTACTCTTTTTTCTCTCTCATTTTCCTCATTCATCAGCTCTTCAAAGTACTCTTTCCATCTTCCCAGCACACTTCTGTCATTAGTCAATAGAGTTCCCTCTCTGTCCTTTATCAATCTAACTTGCTGCACGTCCTTCCCATCTCTATTTCTCTGCTGTGCCAACCTGTATAGATCATTTTCTCCCTCTTTACTATCCAACCTATCATACAAGTCATCATATGCCCTCTGTTTGGCCTTAGCCACTGCTACTTTCGCCTTATGCTGTGTCTCCCTGTACTCCTGTTTACTCTCTTCGGTCCTCTCAATGTCCCACTTCTTCTTGGCTAACCTCTTCCTTTGTACACACTCCTGCACTTCCTCATTCCACCACCAAGTCTCCTTATCTACTTTCCTTCCAGAGGACACACCAAGTACTCTCCTACCTGTGTCCCTGATCACATTTGCTGTGGTTGTCCAGTCATTTGGAAGCCCTTCCTGGCCACCCAAAGTCTGTTTCAACTCCTCTTTGAAGACAACACGACACTCTTCCTTTTTCAGCTTCCACCACCTTGTCTTCTGCTCTGCCTTTGCCTTTTCACCTTTCTCACCATCAGAGTCATCCTGCACACCACCATCCTATGCTGTTTGGCAACACTCTCACCCACGATGACTTTGCAGTCACTGACTTCCTTCAAATTACATCGCCTACACAAGATGTAGTCTACCTGTGTGCGCCTACCTCCGCTTTCATAAGTCACCCTATGCTCCTGTTTCTTCTCAAAGAAAGTATTCACCACAGCCATTTCCATCCTTTTTGCAAAATCTATCAACATCTGTCCTTCATGCGTTCCTGTCCTGGATACCAAACCTGCCCATCACTTCCTCGTCCCCTCTGTTGCCTGCCCCAACATGTCCATTGAAGTCTGCACCTATGACCACTCTTTCACCTCTGGGGGTACTCTGCATCACTTCATCTAAGTCACTCCAGAATCTCTCCTTCTCTTCTAGCTCACATCCTGCCTGTGGGGCATAAGCACTAACAACATTGAGCATTACACCTTCAATTTCTAACTTGAGATTCATCACTCTGTCTGACACTCTTTTCACTTTTAGAACATTCCTGACAAACTCCTCCTTCAAGATGACTCCGACTCCATTTCTCTTCCCATCCACACCGTGATAAAATAGCTTAAACCCTGCTCCTAAGCTTTTAGCTTTGCTACCTTTCCACCTGGTCTCCTGAACACACAGTATGTCCACCTTCCTCCTCTGCATCATGTCAACCAGCTCTCTACCTTTTCTGTGCATAGTTCCAACATTCAAAGTCCCCACTCTCAGTCCTAGACTCATGCCTTTCCTCTTCTCTCTCTGCCTACGGACACGCCTCCCACCTCTCCTTCTTCGACGTCTTCGACCAACAGTAGTCCAATTTCCATCAGCACCCTGTTGATTGACAGCACTGATGGCGGTCGTTGTTAACCCGGGCCTCGACCGATCCGGTATGGAGGTAATACTTTTGATTTGCATTTTAAGTAATTGGCATTGGTTTTACGTCGGATGCCCTTCCTGACACAACCCTCTGCATTTCTCCGGGCTTGGGACCGGCATGAGGGGGAGAGACACTGGTTAGTGCCCCCCCCACCTCATGGCTGCATTACTGTTCTGTTCAGCACATTGCATGTAAACACTCTGCCGTGACTTTGCAGTAAGTTGCTCTTTGAAATGTCGACTCTGAGCTGATTTTGTAAATGACTTCACCTGGTTGACACACATTGATATACCATCCAGCAGTACCTCGCCATAAATGCAATCAAGAGTAAAGTGGAGACTCTGAGCAACAACCCTGGCATGTTTGAAGTAGCTGTGAAAGTTTTTGCCTTTATCATGAGTCTTCCCACACTGGACAAAGGCATCATCAGATAAATAAATATTTACACAGCAAAATATGATCATGAAGAGCTTCCACATTGATCAAACCTCAGCCTCCAGAATTGATTGACATATATAGACGGTTGATAGACGAATGAGGGTGGTGAGCTCAGTTGTCTGACATGATCTTTCTTGTAAGGTGATCGAGGCCCATGAGATCATCTTTTGTCCAGTCTATGGTACTAAACAAATATGACAATACAGGCACTGCCAAAGTATTTTTGGCTTTGACTTTGTTTCTAGCATTCAGTTCCAGACTCCAGATCTTTTTCAGTTCATTTTCTGTAACAGCTTAATCCGTATTAGGGTCGCGGGGAGGCTGGCACCCATCCCAGCCAACTCAGGCGAGGGCAGAGTACACCCTGGACAGCTCGCCAGGCCATCGCAGGACGGAAACACGCTGACAGCTTTGCAGCCTACTCTTGTCGAAAGTCAGCAATGGTTCTTTTACATACCTCACACCATAGACAGTGAGAGACATGGCCAGCCTTTGATAACCCAGTTAGCTGCACTGGGGAGGACAGTGACAACCTTGTGGAGAGTGGGAATTGAACCCCCAACCTTTGGGTCAGCGATCCAGCGCCCTATACCACTAGACCACCACTGCCCCTCTCCAGATCTTTTTGAGAAGAGATTTGTACTCTCCTCGTAGCTTATCTTTGATATGGGCTTTCTGGAGCTTGTCTCAAACTTGTATCCCTAAATAGGTGTAAGATTGGCTTTCCACGAGATGCTAAATAAGAGGGAGAGGAGTTATTGAGCATCTCGTGGAAGGCTAATATTGACTGGCTTGCCACAAATTAAGTGAAGAACATTACATTGGTCTTGCCCAAATGTCATTACAATATCCTCCTATCTACTTGATGTCCTTTGTCAGTCAGTTCAATCTTATCAATGCAAAGGAGGTGAGTAAGAGGTGTTGGAGAGCTGTGCTGAGGAGGTCCTGGATGATAATCCTCCTCCTTGTTTAGCATAAAACTCAATGGATTGAGTGACAGGCAAAAAAGCAAAGGACTAAATATAACTAGTAAAAGTAAAAGTGGATAACTGTTCTGTCCATCCATCATCTGTCAGTCTATCTTCCTTTTGGCTTTTTCCCTTTTTCCTTGGGAATCACCACAGCGAATCATCTGATTCGCACGTTTGATTTGGCAGAGGTTTTTACGTCGGATGCCCTTCCTGTCACAACCCTTTTTTTAGTGGGACTCGAACCCCCAACCTTTGGATCAGCGATCCAGCACCCTATACCACTAGACCACCACTGCCCCCTGTCCAGCCATTATTTGTAATCACTCATAATTTATACTTGGTGTTGGCAACTGTCAGCAGTTTAGATTAGCAATATGACCAAATGTGAGCATCTTTGGATTGTGGGAGGAAACCGTAATCCACAAATAAACCCAACAGAACCACAAGAGAACATGAGAACTTCATCCAGAAAACCCCAGGAAGCTTTGGAGTTTGAGCTCTGAAGCTTCTTGCTGTGAGGTGACAACCCAAGTATGAAACCACTGAGCAGTACAATATCCTTCAATATTTCATGAAAAAGATTTCTGTTCCATTAAAAAAAACGGGGCAGTTGTGGTCTAATGGTATAGGGTACTGAATCGCTGATCCTAAGGTTAGGATTCCGAGTCCCACTTTCCACAAGGTCCCCCAGTGCAGCTAACTGGGTTATCAAAGGCCAGCCATGTCTCTCACTGTCTATGATGTGATGCATGTAAAAGAACCATTTCTGACTTTCATAAAAAAAAGAGTATGATGCAAAGCCGTCAGCATGTTTCTGTTCCTTGCTAAAGAGTTGTTTCAGGAAGGGCATCTGACGTAAAAACTTATGCCAAATCAAACGTTATAATAATTATATAATTTCTCAAAATTAACGGATGAAAGTACATTAGCATCTGAAAACTCTGGTTCTTCAGCCCATCACTCACTGGCAGTATTTTATGGTCATTTTGAGTTTCCATCCCATTCAGTACATAGTCACATTTAGGAACTTCACTCAGTCTTTGTCCACATGGTGTATCCAATATATTTACCCTGCATATTACAAATGGATGAAGGTTCTGCTTTTCTCGCAGCTTTACATACAGCGAATGGCAATATTTCATTATTCACATTATTTATTACTCAGTTGAGGCCTCCAGCAACACTGTCATATTACATGAGCAAAAGTCTCAGACTGAGGACACACCTGTTTATGACTGCACTAAGAGTCCACAGTGAAACAGATCAACACAGACACTGTACTTTTCTGTACATACATGTTTTATCTTCTATGTTTCTCAGAAGTGAGAAAGGATGACATGAACTATCTCACAGTTCATTAATCTGATGAGGTTGTTGTGCTGATGTTTTAACAATTTAAGAAATATACTACTACATCTCTACTTCACAATATATGTTACAAGCTTGGAATTATTGTGTGAGCTCTTGTTACTTAATATTAATATGTCTTCCTCACTTAAAGTCCAAGAGACAAATGATGCAAATTCCAACCGATGTTTTATGAAGCGTGTAAATGCAGCCGTGAGGGGGGGGGCACAAACCAGTGTCTCTCCCTCACGCCGGTCCCAAGCCCGGATAAATGCAGAGGAATGCGTCAGGAAGGGCATCCGGCGTAAAACAAATGCCAAATAAACTATGCGAATCACAAGAAAGAATCACATACCGGATCGGTCGAGGCCCGGGTTAACAACGACCGCCATCAGTGCCGTCAACCAACAGGGAGCTGATGGAAATTGGACTACTGTTGGTCGAAGACGACGAAGAAGGAGAGGCGGGAGGCGTGTCCATTGCCAGAGAGCGAAGAGGAAAGGCATGAGTCTAGGACTGAAAGTAGGGACTTTGAATGTTGGAACTATGACAGGAAAAAGTAGAGAGCTGGCTGACATGATGCAGAGGAGGAAGGTGGACATACTGTGTGTTCAGGAGACCAGGTGGAAAGGTCGCAAGGCTAGAAGCATAGGAGCAGGGTTTAAACTGTTTTATCACGGTGTGGATGGGAAGAGAAATGGAGTCGGAGTCATCTTGAAGGAGGAGTTTGCCAGGAATGTTCCAGAAGTGAAAAGAGTGTCAGACAGAGTGATGAGTCTCAAGTTAGAAATTAAAGGTGTGATGGTCAATGTTGTTAGTGCTTATGCACCACAGACAGGATGTGAGCGAGAAGAGAAGGAGAGATTCTGGAGGGAGTTAGATGAAGTGATGCAGAGTACCCCCAGAGGTGAAAGAGTGGTCATTGGGGCAGACTTCAATGGACATGTTGGTGCAGGAAACAGAGGGGATGAGGAAGTGATGGGTAGGTTTGGTATCCAGGACAGGAACGTAGAAGGACAGATGTTGGTAGATTTTGCAAAAAGGATGGAAATGGCTGTGGTGAATACTTTCTTCCAGAAGAGAGATGAGCATAGGGTGACTTATAAAAGTGGAGGTAGGAGCACACAGGTAGACTACATCTTGTGCAGGCGATGTAATTTAAAGGAAGTCAGTGACTGCAAAGTAGTAGCGGGTGAGAGTGTTGCCAAACAGCATAGGATGGTGGTGTGCAGGATGATGCTGATGGTGAGGAAGGTGAAGAAGGCAAAGGCAGAGCAGAAGACAAAGTGGTGGAAGTTGAAAAAGGAAGAGTGTCGGGTTGTCTTCAAGGAGGAGTTGAAACAGGCTTTGGGTGGTCAGGAAGTGCTTCCAGATGACTGGACAACTACAGCTAATGTGATCAGGGAGACAGGTAGGAGAATACTTGGTGTGTCATCTGGAAGGAAAGTAGATAAGAAGACTTGGTGGTGGAATGAGGAAGTGCAGGAGTGTGTACAAAGGAAGAGATTAGCTAAGAAGAAGTGGGACATTGAGAAAATCAAAGAGAGTAAACAGGAGTACAGGGAGACACAGCGTAAGGCAAAGGTAGCAGTGTCAAAGGCCAAACAGGGCGCGTTTGATGACTTGTATGCTCGGTTGGAAAGTAAGGAGGGAGAAAATGATTTATACAGGTTGGCACAGCAGAGAAATAGAGATGGGAAGGATGTGCAGCAAGTTAGATTGATAAAGGACAGAGAGGGAAATGTATTGGCTGATGACAGAAGTGTGCTGGGAAGATGGAAAGAGTACTTTGAAGAGCTGATGAATGAGGAAAATGAGAGAGAAAAAAGAGTAGAAGAGGTGACTGTTGAGAACCAGGAAGTAGCAAAGATTAGTAAGGGTGAAGTGAGGAGAGCATTGAAGAGGATGAAGAATGGAAAGGCAGTTGGTCCTGATGACATACCGGTGGAGGTATGGAAGTGTCTAGGAGAGGTAGCAGTAGATTTTCTGACAAGAACATTTAACAAGGTCTTAGAGAGTGAGAGGATGCCAGAGGAATGGAAGAGAAATGTGCTGGTGCCCATTTTTAAGAACAAGGGAGACGTGCAGAGTTGTGGCAACTACAGAGGGATAAAGTTGATGAGCCATATGATGAAGTTATGGGAAAGAATAGTGGAAGCTAGACTAAGGGCAGAGGTCAGTATTTGTGAACAACAGTTTGGTTTCATGCCAAGAAAGAGCACCACAGATGCAGTGTTTGCCTTGAGGATGTTAATGGAGAAGTACAGAGAAGGTCAGAGGGAACTGCATTGTGCCTTTGTGGATCTGGAGAAAGTATATGACAGGGTGCCGAGAGAAGAACTGTGGTATTGCATGAGGAAGTCTGGAGTGCCAGAGAAGTATGTTAGAGTGGTGCAGGACATGTATGAGAGATGTAAGACAGTGGTGAGGTGTGCTGTCGGTGTGACAGAAGAGTTCAAGGTGGAGGTGGGACTGCATCAAGGGTCAGCTCCCAGCCCCTTCTTGTTTGCTATGGTGATGGACAGGCTGACAGACGAGGTTAGACAAGATTCCCCATGGACTATGATGTTTGCAGATGACATTGTGATCTGTAGTGAGAGCAGAGAACAAGTGCAGGAAAATCTAGAGAGGTGGAGGTATGCCCTGGAAAGGAGGGGAATGTAGATTAGCCTCAGTAAGACAGAATACATGTGCATGAATGACAAGGAGCAAAGAGGAACGGTGAGATTACAGGGAGCAGAGATAAGAAAGGTGGAGGATTTTAAGTACTTCGGCTCAACAATCCAGAGCAATGGAGTGTGTGGAAAAGAGGTCAAGAAGCGTGTGCAGGCAGGTTGGAATGGTTGGAGAAAAGTGTCCGGTGTGATGTGTGATAGGAGGGTATCGGCAAGAATGAAAGGAAAAGTGTACAAGGCGGTGTTGACGCCAGCGATGTTGTATGGGTTAGAAACAGTGGCCCTGGGGAAAAGACAGGAATCAGAGTTGGAGGTAGCAGAGATGAAAATGTTGAGGTTCTCTTTGGGAGTAACGAGGATGGATAGGATTAGGAGCACATTAGAGGGACAGCACATGTAAGAAGTTTTGGAGACAAAGTCAGAGAGGCTAGATTGAGATGGTTTGGACATGTACAGAGGAGGCATAGTGAGTATATTGGTAATAGGATGCTGAGGCTGGAACTACCAGGCAAAAGGTCTAGAGGAAGACCAAAGAGACGATTCATGGATGTGGTGAAGGAGGACATGAAGGTCGTTGGTGTGAGAGAAGCAGATGCAAAGGATAGGGTGAGATGGAGGCAGATGATTCGCTGTGACGACCCCTGAAGGGACAAGCCGAAAGGGAAAGAAGAAGAAGAAGAAGGAATCATGGAAGAAGGTTGTGCTGGTGTCATTTTTCAGAGTAAAGTCTGAACTTTCAGATGGTTTCATTGACTTTGGCTTCAACTTATGTCACATGCTGATATTAGCCTCAGAATCTGACCCCCATTTGCTAATTTTCAGTTTTCAACATTCATAGCTCAATAAAACTGAGATGATTAATATAAACAGAGTCTAATAGGAGTCAAGAGCTAATGTGCAAAACTATAAATGATACTGTTGAATAGTTTTTGAAATACTGGTGACTAAAAATGGCATTTTGTAAGGTCGCGAGTGCAAACTGCCAAGGTTATCGTCTACCTGTGGAAAATAATAATGCAAACATTTGAGCTATTATTGCATTATTCTGTACATGACATATCTGTGAATGAATGCTGAAAAATTAATTTGTCTATATCTTTCCTATTAAAAGTTATGTCGATTTGAAAACGCAAAATCTGCAAATAGGTCGTAATTTTTTAGAAACCACAGAAGTGTTAAACCGGCCATAACTTTCAAGTTGTTAAGAATAAGATTCCCAGATTTTGGATTTCTCCATAATATAGCTATTTTCCTTCATATAGGCAAGCAAAAAAAAGTCAGAAAAAGTCAGAAGATCAGGTGGGGACCATAAGTTGATTTGAACATGACCCACTGAAAAGCAACAAATCCTCTATGAGATGAATATCCTCTTCGTGATCTTCTCCTTCCACATAAAGTTATTACAACTAATAAATTCAGTGATAATCAGGAAATTTACACCCAGTCTATCTTGAAAAACACAACAGAAACCTAATAAATTTATGTCAACAGATAAATAATAATTATATAACTCAATAATTAATTCTATAATAGCACTGTAAATCTGTACTGTAAAAAAAAATAAATAAAAAATGTGTGAGTGACATAGGGTCAATCAGAGGGGCCAGAGCTGGCTCTATATTTTGAGGAGGTTAAGGTCGTTTAACATCTGCCGGACACGACTCAGGATGTTCTATGAGACCACTGTGGCCAGCATGATCCTCTATGCTGGTGCATGTTGGGGCAGCAGGTTGAGGGTTGCAGATGCAAAAAGAACAAACAAACTGCTCCACAAGGCCAAATTGTACCACTAAACCACACAGGTTTGGAAATCATTTCTCCATGTGAACATTAAACTGTACAACACTCCTCCTCCATATAGCAACACCATCCACTGTAATAAATTTAGATTCTAATATTTATCATATTGATAATTCTGTACATGATGAACTGATTAATTAACTGTTTTGGGTTTTTACACCCAAGCCTAGTGGCTCATCAGGCCGTTGCTTATCCCCGGTTTCCATAGCGTGAAGCAATCAGGAGTTGAACTCCTTCTGGATGGGATGCTAGTTCATCGCAGGTTGACTTCCCAGTATATTTTTACTGGTACCCATTTATACTGCTGGGTGAACAGAAGCACACTTGTGGTTGAGACCTTGCCCAGGGGTCTTAGCACAGTGAGGGTCTCTCAGTGGGATTTGAACTCACAACCCCCGATCATGAGCCCAACACTCTAACCACTACACCACCGGCTCCACCGGTGATCATTATTGTATACTGTACATATCCATCATTGACATCACTCATTCTCCATCTGTTTATAGTCATATTACTCACTTCTCATTTAGACTTCCACATGCACATTTGAATGTCTATATCGATATTTGTAATTTTTCTCGGGAGAAGATGGATTGATTACGATGGGGATACAGATAACAGTAACAAACCGAAAAATAAGTTCAGCATCTCCAGAGACACTGCTGTGTATTACAGCGCCTGTTATCCCGCGCTGACTCAACAAGCTACAGAGCTGTACAAACACCATCGTCATCACAATTCACTATAAACACTTAAATAATTATTTCACAAACACTCACACTAAACTTTACTCAGTTTGTTACTCAGCCTTTGACTTCATATCGTTTAAATTTAACTCTCTGTCATATTAAATGATATTTATATTGAGTGATCATTCATTCATATACACTAAGAGAGAGAGAGAGAGAGAGAGAGAGAGAGAGAGAGAGAGAGAGGGGTTATCATTCTGGATATGTAAGGAATAAAAACTTGAATATATGTTGAAAAAATTAACATGGGTGGTGTAAGGAAGTGATGCCAATCGGTGGAAGATGACGAGCTCCACCTCATGCAGCCAGCAGAAGGCAGCGAAGATTCACAGTGAGAAAGAGATGCAAAAGAAGAAACTTGAGTCAAACAGGAGTAACTTTGTGCTTAAGACCAATAATAATAATAATAATAATAATAATAATAATAATAATTGGAAGAGGAGGAAGAAGAAAAATAAAGAAAGAAAGAATGAAAGAAAGAAAGAATAGAATGAATGTGGATAAATAATTTTGGGGAAGTGGGCATTCAAAAGATTTAAAGATTTCATTTGATTTTTTTATCTCCCAGATTCTTATGGACAGTCCCTGACCTCTTCTGCTTCTGTGGTTTAGAGACCTGGACAGGCGGTTACTCTGTGCTGTCTCCGGATTCTCAATGAGCAGCAACTCCATGCACTTGATCCGTCCAAAACCAGGACGGGGACTGGAGTGGATCGGGCGGATTGATGGTGTCACCTTCACAACATCCGCATAGTCTCTTCTTGGCCAGTTCTTCATCACTAAGGACACCAATAAAAACATGCTGTACCTTCAGGTGAAGACTCTGAAAGGTGAAGACATCTTCTTTTCCTTTTGGCTGCTCCCTTCAGGGGTCACCACAGCAGTCATCTCCTTCCATCTCACCCTATCTTTTGCATGTTCTTCTCTTACACCAACTACATTCATGTCCATTTTCACCACATCCATAAATCTCCTCTTTGCTCTTTCTCTAGGCCTTCTGCATGGTAGTTCTAACCTCAGCATCTTACTACCAATATACTCACTGTCCCTCCTCTGTACATGTCCAAATCCTCTCAATCTAGCCTCTCTGACTTTGTCTCCAAAACATCTTACATGTGCTGTCCCTCTGATGTACTCATTCCTGATCCTATCAATTCTCGTTACTCCCAAAGAGAGCCTCAACATTTTCATCTCTGCTACCTCCAGTTTTGCCTCCTGTCTTTTCCTCAGTGCCACTGTTTCTAAACCATACAACATCGCTGGCCTCATCACTGTCTTGTACTCATTTCCTTTCATTCTTGCCGATACCTTCCTATCACACATCACACCGGAAATGTATGATTTCCTCCTTGTTCTGTCTTCCTAATGAACTGGGTCTATTTTATATTATAAAATGTTGGTATTTGTAGTGTGTTCACTTATTCACCTGAAAACATCTGACAGTCCATATACTCCCCCATTACCACCTGTATTAAATACAAAATTACACAACACTGATAGATTTAAAAATAAACACATTCAATAAACGATATCCCCAGATTATTATCGATTTAAAATCACAGGTTTGAGATTTGTGAAACATGGAGAGGTTTTGTCATCAAGAAGAATTTATAAGAAAAGGTGTGTCTCTATGTAAATGTCCTTCTCTGTTCTATATTTAAGCAACAAAGCCCATGAATATTTATTGATTCTGCTTCAACACACACCATGATCTTGACATCCCTCCTGCTGCTGCTGCTGGCAGCCGTACACTGTATGTGTTTTTATATTCACATATCATACAGTTTTGGTTACTTCAAGATTTTTACTTCTCCCCTCGTTAAAATTAATTTTCTTCAACAGGTGTTCACAGTGTTGAGCTGATCCAGACCGGATTCACGGTGTTAACCCCTGGACAGTCACTGACTCTGACCTGTACAGTATCTGGATATTCGATCACGAGCTACTGGGCACACTGGATACGACAACCTGCAGGAAAAGCTCTGGAGTGGATCGGACAGATACATGATATTAATGGTGACACTTACTACAGTGAGAAACTGGAAAGCAGGTTTCAGCTTTCCGGAGACATGTCCAAAAACACAGTAACATTAACAGGACAGAACATGCAGACTGAAGACACAGCTGTGTATTACTGCGCTCGTGAACACAGTGATACACATCAACCATATCCCTGTACAAAAACATCCAGTACAAAAGCCAGTTAGATGCATATAGCCAAGTTTATCTCCATGTGTTTAACTTCTAAGTTTATCATCAGTGTCAGAAGATGACATAAACTCATAAGTCTCATCATCTCTGCATCACAAGATTATTGAGCATGTTTCGGAGAAATCATGATTTTAATTCTGTCCTGGAATTGCTGCTTTTTGGGCAGTGAGATTTGTTTGAAACGGTAAAAATTCATAAAAATTTTAAGCAGTTCACTTAAAAAAAATATCTGGTTAATTGAAGGCTGTGTTATATCTTCAAATGCAGGTGAAGATAATATCTCATGGAAACAATATCTCAGATGTTAATAAAAACAGTCTCTTCTTCTTCTTTTCCTTTCGTCTTTTTCCATTTTTCGGAGGTCGCCACAGCGAATCATCTGATTCGCACATTTGATTTGGAATAGGTTTTTACGTTGGATGGCCTTCCTGACACAACCATTTAGCAAGGGGCAACAACACGCTGATGGCGATGCAGCTTAAAAAAAAAAAAAAAAAAAAAGAGTATATCATTGAATTAATCTTATGTTACATCATACCACATCACAAGTGTTTTGTTCCTTTTAACATAGCAAAACATACCTATTATGATGAGCCGCAATCACTTGTCGATACACAGTTCATTTGGTGGTTATCAGTACAACTAAATCTCCAGTAATTATGTACGTTAATGTTGGTAGCTGAATGCAGTAAAACAATGTTTAAGGTGAATTATAACATGAACATTACAGGAAGGCCTGGAAAAAAGTCCAAACAGAAGCTTATGAATATCTTCTTTTTCTTTCGGTTGTTCACTTAAGGGGTCACCAGAGCAAATCCTCTTCCTCCATCTCACTCAATCCTCTGCATCTTTTTATCTTATGTCAACTACCTTCATGTTCACTTTCGCCAAGTCCATGAATCTCCTCTTTGGTCTTCCTCTAGGCTTTCTGCCTGAAAGTTATAACCTTAGCATCTTCCGACCAGTATATTCACTATCCCTCCTCTGTACATGTCCAAATCATCTCAATCGAGCCTCTCTGACTTTGTCTCCAAAACCTCTAACATGCCCTGTCCCTCTGATGTACTCATTCTTGATCCTATCCATCCTCGTTACTCCCAAAGAGAACCTCAACATTTTCATTTCTGCTACCCCCAGATCTGTCTACTGTCGTTTCCTCAGCGCCACTGTTTCTAAATCATACAACATCGCTGCCCTCATCACCATCTTGTACACTTCCCCTTTCATTCTTGCCGATGCCGTCCTATCACACATCACACCGGAAATTTTTCTCCAACCATTATAACCTGCCGGCACACGCTTCTTCACCTCTTTTCCACACTGTCCATTGTTCTGGATTGTTGAGCCTAAATCATCCACCTTCTTGATCTCACTTCTTCTTATTATTATTTTCCTTTCGGCTGTTCCCTTCAGGGGTCGCCACAGCAAACCATCCGCCTCCATCTCGCCCTGTCCTCTGCATCTTCTTCTCTTACTCCAATGACCTTCATGTCTTCCTTCACCACATCCATAAATCTCTTCTTTGGTCTTCCTCCAGGCCTTCTGCCTGGTAGTTCCAACTTCAGCATCCTACTGCCAATATACTCATTATCCCTCCTCTGTACATGTCCAAACCATCTCAATCTAGCCTCTCTGACTTTGTCTCCAAAACATCTTACATGTGCTGTCCCTCTGATGTACTCATTTCTGATCCTATCCATCCTCGTTACTCCCAGAGAGAACCTCAGCATTTTCATCTCTGCTCTCTGCCTCCTGCCTTTTCCTCAGCGCCACTGTTTCTAGGCCATACAACATCACTGGTCTCAACACCGTCTTGTACACATTTCCTTTCATTCTTGCTGACACTCTCCTATCGCACATCACACCGGACACTTTTCTCCAACCATTCCAGCCTGCCTGCACACGCTTCTTTACCTCTTTTCCACACTGTCCATTGCTGGATCGTTGAGCCTAAGTACTTAAAATCCTCCACCTTCCTTATCTCTGCTCTCTGTAACATCACCATTCCTCCTGGGGCCTTCTCATTCGCACACATGTATTCTGATTTTCTGAGGCTAACGTTCATTCCTCTCCTTTCCAGGGCATACCTCCACCTCTCTAGATTTTCCTGCACTTGTTCTCCGCTCTCACTACAGATCACAATGTCATCTGCAAACATCATAGTCCATGGAGATTCTTGCCTAACCTCGTCTGTCAGCCTGTCCTTCACCATCGCAAACAAGAAGGGGCTCAGAGCTGATCCTTGATACAGTCCCACCTCCACCTTGAATTCGTCGGTCACGCCGACAGCACACCTCACCACTCTCTTACATCTCTCACACATGTCCTGCACCACTCTAACACACTTCTCTCTCACTCCAGACTTCCTCATACAATACCACGGTTCCTCTCTTGGCACCCTGTCATGTGCTTTCTCCAGATCCACAAAGGCACAGTGCAGTTCCCTCTGACCTTCTCTGTACTTCTCTATTAACATCCTCAAAGCAAACACTGCATCTGTGGTGCTCTTTCTTGGCATGAAACCAAACTGTTGCTCACAAATACTGACCTCTGCCCTTAGTCTAGCTTCCACTACTCTTTCCCATAACTTCATCGTATGGCTCACCAACTTTATCCCTCTGTAGTTGCCGCAACTCTGCATGTCTCCTTTGTTCTTAAAAATGGGCACCAGCACACTTCTCCTCCATTCCTCCGGCATCTGCTCACTCTCTAAGACCTTGTTGAATGTTCTTGTCAGAAAATCTACTGCTACCTCTCCTAGACACTTCCATACCTCCACAGGTATGTCATCAGGACCAACTGCCTTTCCATTCTTCATCCTCTTCAGTGCCCTCCTCACTTCTCCCTTAATAATCTTTGCTACTTCCTGCTCCTCAACAGTCACCTCTTCTACTCTTTTTTCTCTCTCATTTTCCTCATTCATCAGCTCTTCAAAGTACTCTTTCCATCTTCCCAGCACACATCTGTCATCAGTCAATACATTTCCCTCTCTGTCCTTTATCAATCTAACTTGCTGCATGTCCTTCCCATCTCTAGCTCTCTGCTGTGCCAACCTGTATAGATCATTTTCTCCCTCCTTACTTTCCAACCTATCATACAAGTCATCATAGGCCCTCTGTTTGGCCTTAGCCACTGCTACTCTCGCCTTACGCTGTGTCTCCCTGTACTCCTGTTTACTCTCTTCGGTCCTCTCAATGTCCCACTTCTTTTTAGCTAACCTCTTCCTTTGTACACACTCCTGCACTTCCTCATTCCACTACCACGTCTCCTTATCAACTTTCCTTCCAGAGGACACACCAAGTACTCTCCTACCTGTGTCCCTGATCACATTTGCTGTAGTTATCCAGTCATCTGGAAGCACTTCCTGATCACCCAAAGCCTGTTTCAACTCCTCCTTGAAGACAACACGACACTCTTCCTTTTTCAACTTCCGCCACTTTGTATTCTGCTCTGCCTTTGCCTTCTTCACCTTCCTCACCATGAGCTTCATCCTGCATACCACCATCCGATGCTGTTTGGCAACACTCTCACCCACTACTACTTTGCAGTCACTGATTTCCTTCAAATTACATTGTCTACACAAGATGTAGTCTACCTGTGTGCTCCTACCTTCGCTTTTATAAGTCACCCTATGCTCCTGTTTCTTCTTGAAGAAAGTATTTACCACAGCCATTTCCATCCTTTTTGTAAAATCGATCAACATCTGTCCTTCTGTGTTCCTGTCCTGGATACCAAACCTGCCCATCACTTCCTCGTCCCCTCTGTTGCCTGCACCAACATGTCCATTGAAGTCTGCCCCAATGACCACTCTTTCACCTCTGAGGGTACTCTGCATCATTTCATCTAACTCACTCCAGAATCTCTCCTTCTCTTTTCGCTCACATCCTGTCTTTGGTGCATAAGCACTAACAACATTGAACATCACACCTTCAATTTCTAACTTGAGACTCATCACTCTGCCTGGCACTCTTTTCACTTCTTGCATCCAGGTTGTTTTGAGAGTTTACTTTCCCTGAAAGAGGGTATTGGTAATGACAAATTGCTGCTCAGTGCAAAACTCCAGCAGGAGATGTCAGTTGCCATTGCTGTTACCAATGCCATGTCTGCCAAGTATCCCTTTCCAGGTATCACCATCACAGCCCACTCTGGTATTGAAGTCACCAAGGATTATCACCTTGTCATCTGTATGGGGTGCTTTGTAGGTGACTGTGGCGTTCCAAGTTGAACTTATATTTTTCTGCCCAATCAGTTTGAAGGGTCGGCGCATATACACTGGAATACTGCTTGTTCTCCAAAGGGAGGCGCATGGGCATTATGTGGTCAGAGTGACCATTTGGCAAGTTTTCCAGCTTGGAAACTGTAGAGGTTCTGACCATGGCACCAAGAGATGGCTTTCTGTTACAGGTTTCCCTGACCAGAAGAGAGTGTATTTGGCACCATGCTCATGGAGGCTGCCTTCTGAGAAGCGGACTTTGCTAAGAGCAGCAATGTCAACATTAAGTCTGGATATTTTGTGTCTAATCAAAGCTATCACTTTCAAAGCACAGCAATGTTCAGGACAGTTACTGTCAGCTGCATCTAGCATTGGTGTGATGTTCTGTCAGCTGCACCAAGCATGTGAGTTTTAAAGTTTCTGCACCCTTAGAGCTGGGTGCGTACCTTGCTTGCTTTGAGATTTTTTTGACCACTTGAGAAGATGCCTATTGACCGCATCAAGCCAACTGGGGATCATAGTCGAGCTTTGTTTAGGCCACCTTTTCTAGTCCCCTCTCTATGTGGTGCAAGCAGTACTGTCCCTAAAGAGGGCTGCTTGGTCATTCAGGTTGCGGCCGGGTGATGCTGTTGTCTCAGGTCAACATCAGGCGACCACTGTCCTGAACCACCTGCATGAAAGATTGGAGCTGCGGCTTCCAGTGACATCTCCCATTAGCCGTTTTCACCCCTCTCCCATTGCTACAGGGCTTAAGAGTTGGTTGAAAAAGGGACATTGACGTATCCTTCTTGCCTGCACAACGGAGCTGTTAGGTGGAGTTCATTGTGTGCAGTACTGACCCTACCCTTTACACCCGTGGTTCACCTACTATAGCCAAACATTCTGAGACGGTAACAGTGAGGTCCTCGGGTCATAAATTTTATATTTGACTTGTGTTTGTCCTAGATGAACTGGTTGACAAGGCTAACGAGCTCCATCTGTCCGGGCTAGATTTTTTACAGGGAAGGGATATGAGCCCTTCGCCCAACCCACAACCTGGGGCGGGGGAGGGGGGTGTAGCACTTGGTCTGGCCTTTCATCTGAAACCTGACCAGCAAGGTCGAACCTCCCAGGGATCGAGGTCCTCACTGGTATAGACCTTCCCACCACTCACCACTTTCAGGCACAACACTTAGTTAGTACAGTACCTTGGTTTGGTACCTTCTGATCTACTGATACAGATCAAGAAAGTGCCTAGGTTTGCCACCGGGAACACAGCTCCTCTGACAGTCTGGGCAATGCAGAAGGCTGCAGTTTTCGAGGTTCTCCATATTCTCCGCAACGTTCTTGGTGGGTTCAACTCAGTAGGGCCTCCTGGGAGAAGTCCCATTTTCTCTCTGGGCTCAGTGTAGAGAGGGCGAGGGCATTGCGCTGATGATAAGACTCACAAGCTTGATGTGCCAGGATCACCCGATCCCTCTCTGCTCCATATCATTTTGTTAACTGTAATAATAATAATAATAATAATAATAATAATAATAATAATTCAGTTCCTTTTCTGTAACCACTTAATCCTAATTAGGGTGATGGGGAGGCTGGCACTTATTCCAGCCTACTCCGGGCGAGGGCAGAGTATACCCTGGACAGATCAGCAGGCCATTGCAGGGCAGAAACACACTGACAGCTTTGCAGCCTATTCTTGTTGAAAGTCAACAAGGGTCTTTTTACATGCTGGGGGGGGGGGGGGCATTGACAACCTTGTGGAAAGTTGGACTCAAGCCCCCAACCTTAGGATCAGCGATCCAACACCACTAGGCCACCACTGCCCAGGTCACGGGGAGGCTGGCGCCCATCCCAGCCAACTTCGGGCGAGGGCACAGTACACCCTGGACAGCTCGCCAGGCCATAGGAGGGCGGAACCATATAAAATATTATATCATAATAATCCCCCTCCCTGAATCGACACCTTATCGTGGTGGAGGGGTTTGCGTGACCTAATGATCCTAGGAGCTATGTTATCAGGGGAATACTGCCCCTGGTAGGGTCACCCAAGGCAAACAGGTCCTGGGTTAAGGTCCAGACGAAGTATGATTCAGAAGACCCCTTATGACATCTAAGAGAGATCACAAAAAGCAGTCTCCCTTGCCCGGACGCGGGGCTCGAAGGCAAGTGCCTGGTGGTCAGGCTTCTGCCCATGGAGCCTGGCTGGCCTAGCCTGAAAAGGAGACATTGGTCCGTCCTCCCATGGACCCACCACCCATGGGAGGAGTTTTACGGGTCAGGTGCAGTGTGAGTTGGGTGGCAGCCGAAGGCATGGGTTCTGTCGGACCGATCCTCAGCTACTTATTCTGACCCTCAGGACATGGAATGTCACATCTCTGGCGGGGAAGGCGCCTGATCTGGTGCGCGAGGTAGAGATACCGACTAGATACAGTCGGGCTCACCTCAACGCATAGCTTGGGCTCTGGAATCATCCATCTCAAGAGAGGCTGGACCTTATTCTATTCTGGAGTTGCTCATGGGGAGAGGCGGCGAGCCGGTGTGGGTATTCTTGTTGTCCCCATCTCGGTGCCCAAATGTTGGGGTTCTCTGTGGTTGATGAAAGGGTAGCTTCCCTCCGTCTTTGGGCAGGGGGATGGGTCCTGACTGTTATTTGTGCTTATGTTGTTGGCGAACGCTCCCTTAGGAGACTCACTCGTTGTCTTGGGAGACGTCAACGCCCATGTGGGCAACGATAGTGTGACCTGGAAGGGTGTGATCGGTAGGTATGGCCTCTCCAGTCTGAACCTGAATGGTGTTTCATTGTTGGACTTCTGTGCTCATCACAGTTTGTCCATCACGAACACCATGTTCGAACATAAGTGTCCCCATAAGTGCACTTGGCACCAGGACGCCCTAGGTCGCAATTTGATGATTGACTTTGTAGTCGTGACTTGCGACCATATGTTCTGGACACTCAGGTGAAGAGAGGAGCTGATCTGTCTACCGATCACTACCTGGTGATGAGTTGGCTTCGGTGGTGGGGGCGGCTGCCTTCCAGACCTGGTAGGCCCAAGCGTGTAATCAGGGTCTGCTGGGAACGTTTGGCGGAGTCCCCTGTTCGAGAGGCCTTTTCACTCCCACCTCTGGCAGAGCTACAATCACATCCTGGAGGAGGCGGGGGACATGGAATCCGAATGTGCCATGTTTCGTGCCTCCATTGCTGAGGAAGCAGCCCATAGCTGTGGCCGTAAGGTTGTCTGTGCTTGTCGTGGGGATAATCCCCGAACCAGGTGGTGTACACCTGCGGTGAAGGGGGGCGTCCAGCTGAAGAAGGAGGCCTATCGGGGTTTATTAGCCTGTGGGACTCCCGAGGCAGCAAACAGGTACCGACAGGCTAAACGTGCTGCAGCTGAGGCTGTCGCAGATGCAAAATCTCGAGCGTTGGAGGAGTTCGGTGAGGGCCTGGAGAGTGATTATTTGGTGGGCTCAAAAAGGTTCTGGACCGCCATCCGGCGCCTGAGGAGGGGGAAGCAGTTCTCCACAAACACTGTTTACAGTGGCGGTGGGGAGCTGCTTACCTCGACTGGGGATGTCGTCGAGAGGTGGAGGGAATACTTTGAGGACCACCTCAATCCCACCAATATGCTCTCCATGGAAGAGGAAGACTAAGGGGTTTAGGTGGGGGTCTGCCCATCACTGGAGTAGAGGTCACTGAGGTTGTCAAAAAGCTCCTCAGTGGTCGAGCTCCGGGGTTGAACGAGCTCCACCCGGAATATCTCAGGGCTCTGGATGCTGTAGGACTGTCTTGGTTGACACGTCTTTGCAACATTGCATGGTCATCGGGGGCTGTACCTTTGGACTGGCAAACTGGGGTGGTGGTCCCGATTTTTAAGAAGGGGGACCGGAGGGTGTGTTCCAATTGTCGGGGAATTACACTCCTCAGCCTACCTGGGAAAGTCTATGCAGGGGTACTAGAGAGGAGGATCCTATCGATAGTCAAACCTCGGATTCAGGAGGAACAATGTGGTTCCTGGCCATAGCACTCTTGACCAACTCTATATGCTCCACAGGATTCTGGAGGTGGCATGGGAGTTTGCCCAATCTGTCCATATGTGCTTTGTGGATTTGGAGAAGGCTTTCGACTGTGTCCCTCGAACAATCTTGTGGGGCGTGCTCTGAAAGTATGTTACGGACCTGTTGCTAGGAGCCATTCGGTCGATGTATCATCGGAGTCAGAGTTTGGTCCGTATTGGCAATATCAGGTCGAATTAGTTTCCGGTGGGAGTTGGAGTCTTCCAAGGCTGTCCTTTGTCACTGATTTTGTTCATAATGTTTATGGACAGAATTTTGAGGTGCAGTCGAGGCGTTGAGGGGTTTGGTGGCCATCGGATCTCGTCTCTACATTTTACGGATGATGTTGTCCTTTTGGCTTCATCAAGTCGGGACCTCCAGCTCTCATTGGAGCGATTCGCAGCTGAGTGCGAAGCAGCCGGGATGAGGATAAGAACCTCCAAGTCAGAATCCATGGTTCTCAGTCGGACAAGGGTGAAATGCACCCTCTGGGACGGGAATGAGCTCCTGCCCCAAGTGGAGAACTTTAAGTATCTTGGGGTCTTGTTCATGAGTGAGGGAAGGATGGAGCAGGACATCGACAGACGGATCGCTGCAGCCTCTGCTGTTAAGCGGTGCCTGTACCGGTCCATCGTGGTGAAGAAGGAGCTGAGCCGCAAGGCAAAGCTCTCAATTTACCAGTCAATCTAGGTTCCAACCCTCACCTATGGTCACGAGCTTTGGGTAGTGACCGAAAGAACAAGATCACGGATACAAGCGGCTGAAATGAGCTTCCTTCACCGGGTGGCGGGGTTCTTCCTTAGAGATAAGGTGAGAAGCTCTACCATCTGCGGAGAGCTTGGAGTAGATCCGCTGCTCCTCCACATTGAGAGGGGCCAGTTGAGGTGGCTTGGGCATCTGGTCAGAATGCCTCCCGGACGCCTCCCTAGTGTGGTGTTTCGGGGATGTCCAATCGCGAAGAGACCCCGGGGGTCAACCTAGAACACGCTGGAGGGACTATGTCTCTCAGCTTGTCTGGGACCGCCTCGGTGTTCCCCCCGGGAGAGTTGGAGGAAGTGGCTGGGGAGAGGGACGTCTGGACCTCTTTGCTTAGGTTGCTGCCCCCGCGACCCGACCCTGGACTTAGCAGAAGATGATGATGATGATGATGATGATGATTATAATAATAATAATAATAATAATAATAATATGTCAATTTTTCATTCCCATTAAATGTGGAAATAACGTGTAGGATGAAACGCATAATATTTCAATTCTAAATAACACAATACGATCACGGATTGCTGGACTGTAAGAGCCTGAGAAATCCTGGAATATTTTTTGAAGTGCTTGAAATTAAAAAAAAAAAAAAACAACAAACAAAAAAAGGTTCTCCATTTCCTGTTAAACTGTCTGATGTAAGACATTAAACTATTAACTTACTAATTCATAAAACACTGTGGATGATGCAGGTGACTTTAATGACTCATTGAGAAAATGGATCTCAGTTTAACACGTTAGGTAGATTTTGTGTGAACAGAGAAAGAGCACCTCTCAGAGGATTTATTAAAAACAATAATGTTCAGGCAGTTCTAATGTGATGCACATATAGACATATACACAACATAAATATATACAGCACAGGTAAAGAATTCTGTGAAATTTAACTGTTCATTAAAAATCTGCACTCTGAGTGAAATTTCAGAGCAGATTTTTTTCTATCCATCAATTATTTCTGATGCTTTTATCTTATCTATAATCATTTGACATTTTTGGATGTTCATATGATGTGATGGACTTCCATGAATTGGATCTTTTCAGTTTGAACTCAAACCGAAAACACCACATGTGTGTGAGGTGGAGTTTTTGTACAGTCCTCTCACTGAGGAGGACAGCTGTGTCTCTCGCACAATAATAAACAGCCGTGTCTTCAACTTTCAGACTCTTCACCTGGAGGTACAGCATGTTTTTATTGGTGTCTTTAGTGATGGAGAACTGGCCCTGCAGAGACTGAGCAAATATTGTGCCAGTGCCATCATCGATCCGCCCGATCCACTCTAGTCCTTGTCCTGATTTCTGACGGATCCAGTGCATCCAGCTCAGTGATAAGCCGGACACAGTACATGACAGAGTAACCGACTCTTCAGGTCTGTTTACCACAGGAGCGGAGGAGGTCAGTGACTGTCCATAAGTATCTGGAAGATAAAAAAAAAAAAAAAAGATGAATGAATCAGAAAAATAGAATTAAAAAATTAAATTAAATTAAATAAACATGAAGATAAAATTCTCAGACATAATCAAGATGAAAATGTTTCAGGTTTTTAGCAATAAACATGTAATATCAGAAACTTACTTGAAATGAACCCCAGAACAATAAAAAATCCTAAAATCATCTTTCTGTAGTTTGTGCTGTACAGAGTAGTTTTCACAGAGTAAATGAATAACTATCACAGCCAGAAACATTCTTTATATTCCCGGCTCTATTTAAATAGGGTGTGTTGTGTCCATGACCATCAGAGGCATTACATTCTCAACCACTGGCTGTTCATCTCCACACTCCACACTCCACCAGGGGGAGTTGAGACGCAGGCGGAGCTGCAGGGGATCAAGTTCAGAGTCAACACAAAAGTATAAGAATAAAATATCTAAATAAATTTACACCTTCACTCTTTTCATTTTATTACAGTTGATCCTTCATTATTTCCCACTTACTTTGGTTACTGTTCCTACACCAGTCAGGCCTTACCACCTGATTGTCAATCCACAGCATTTATTATGATATCAGTGACAGATCCCAAATGAAATCTTTCCCAGTTCCTGAATATTTCTTCTGAAATATCTGAGAGAAGACAGAAGGGATTCCGCTATGGAATATCATTTCTCAGTGGGGTGTGGATGAACAGGGTGTGAAAATGGAGAGACAAGTTGAACTTGTTCAGTTTACATGGCTGAAATCTTGGAGACTTTTTTTCCACCAGGAGGACTTACTGATGGACCCTTCAATGTTTCACAGGTTTTTCATTCCTGGTCAGCAGAGCTCAGCAACTTCAGTTTCACTTTCATTACAATGGAGGCCGAAATCTTGTTGTGAGTTACATCACTGTTTTCTTTTTAATAATTCATTCATTCATTTTCTAAACTGCTTCATCCTAATTAGGGTCATGGGGAGGCTGGTGCCCATAATAGCAGACTCTAGGAAACGTCAGGGTATACCCTGGACAACTCACAAGACCATCACAGGGCCAACACACACTCACAAAACCATTCATACACACACATTGGGTGTTTTGGTGAGATTTGGAACAGCCATTTCACCTAATGTGCTGGTTTTTGGACTGTGGGAAAAACCTGAGTACCAGGAGGAAACCCAGGCCAGCACGCGCAAACTCCACACTGAAACACCTGAGCTGGGAATCAAACCCATGCCCTTTTTGCTATGAGGCAGATGTACTAACCACAATTCCACTGTGCTCCCTCTTTTTCAATTATATTTTAAATGTTTTACTTAATTTCTCTTTTCATGGTCGTCTCTTACAACCCCACTTTCCCCCAACTTGATTTTACCCACTTTCATTCTATTTTCCTTCCTTTTTGATTTTTAATTAATTCCTGAGCACAAAAGAACAGTTGTTTCTTCTGCATGTCTTTCTTACTGTGAGCCTTTGCTTCCCTCTGCAGGATACCAGGGGTGTTGCATGTCCTCGGTCAGTTCGAGTCACACAATTCACTGTCGAGTAATTATAGGAACAGCATAATTTCATAACCTCCTTGTTGATTTTCAACACATCTCCAAGTCATCATTACAAACACAGGATTCTCTCTCTCTCTCTCTCTGTCTCTCTCTCTCTCTCTCTCTCTCACGCACACACACACACACACACACATGCACATATATTATATATATATATATATATATATATATATATATATATATATCTAAAATCGTGATTGTGTTTGCCGCAGTGTTTCTGGAGATCCTGATCGTATTTTTCAGTTTCTCACTATAAACTGCATCCCCGTTCTTGTAGAGGTATCAGTTTCACTCCGGAGCTTGTCTGCAGGTTGTCGGATACAATGTGTGCCATACGCTGTAACTGAATATGAAACCTTACAGGGGACCAGAAAGACTCTGGTCTGGCTGGACTGTTATGGAAACAGATTGAGTCAATTCCTCACCCTGTACATCTGTAGACGAAAGTACACAGTAATATCTCACACTATACACACTGCAAATTTATTATTATTGTGGAAAATGAATGAATTTGATAAAACACTCACAGGAAGCAGCTGCCAGCGGGAAGAGTAGAAATGCAGAAAACATGGTGTGTGTTGTTTGTACTGGAGTCTTGTACTGCTGTCCAAAGTTTAACAAAACCACCACATCCCATAAACAGACTGATGTCCAGCCCTTGATGCTTGGACTTGCTTATCTGCTGATTATGGGAGAATAATATATTTAAAAATGATTTAAATCACAAGGAGGAGATTCATCTGATAAAGGATTTGGATGACAGTGCTCCATTTCCATCCAGAATGGATTTTAATATGAGTTTAATTATTGAAACAGTGATGTTGTTGTAATACCTGTGGAGGTATGGAAGTGTCCAAGAGAGGTATCAGTGGATTTTCTGACACGAATATTAAACAAGGTTTTGGAGAGTGAGAGGATACCGGAGGAATGGAGGAGGGGTGTGGTGGTGCCCATTTTTAAGAAAAAGGGAGACATGCAGAGTTGTGGCAACTATAGAGGGATAAAGTTGATGAGCCATATGATGAAGTTTTGTGAAAGAATAGTGGAAATCGAGACTAATACCTGCGTAAAAGCGCTCGGATCACCTTCGGAACCAGTAAGGACAGCAAAGGAAGACGTTCGGATCATTCATGGAACGTTCACTGAAAGGACGGAATGTTTGCGGAACGACCGAGGCACTATTCCTTTTTAGAAGGAAGATCCATGGAATGATCGCGGAACAGGAGGAATGAAGGCGGAATGTTCATGTTCAACACGGAATGACCAAGGAATGACTGAGGAATAGCTGGCATAACATCATTTCAACGCGGAAAAATCAGCAAAGATACGTGGATATATAAGATATGCCTATAAATATGCAGATTCAACCACTTGAAGGCCATTCTGCAAATCGACCCCGTACTGGAAACAGAAAGAAGCTCTCCAAAAACGGACAAGCATAGATGAATGGCTGACATGGAACTGCTCCAAGTGCTGCTGTTGCTTCACCAGGACAACCAACAAATGGCGATACAGACCCAAACAATTCTGGGTATGTCCAAGAAGAATTGGAATTATGACAACCTCATGGAGGAGCTCCATATCAAAGACAAGTAGTCCTTCTTCAACTCTCTCTGGGTCCCACTTGAACTGTTTGATGAGTTGCTGATGGCTTTGGCTCCTCGACTGACCCAGAAGAACACTAACTTCAGAAGCACACTAAGTCCTGGTCTGAAACTAGCTGTCACCTTGCATCATCTGGCCTCAGGTGACAAGTATCCTACACTGGCCTACAACTTCAGGGTATGTTGTCACACCATCGCAAGTTTCCTACCAGAGGGCTGTCAGGCCATCATCGACCACTACAGGTCGTACAGTGTCCAAATACCAGGAATGGAAAACACTCAGCTGGGAATTCAAGGAGAAATGGAACCTGCCTCATGCCGTTGGAGCCTTGGATGGGAAACACGTCTCAATTAGAAAGCTACCATCTTCAGGAAGCCTTTATCACAATTACAAGGGATTTTTCTCCATTATTCTGCTGGCATTGGTAGACGCCAACTACATGCTCCTGTGGATAGACATCGGTGGCATGGGCCACATGTCTGATGCCCAGATATTCAACACTTCAGAGCTCAGAGAGTGCATCAAAGATGGAACCATCAACTTCCCCACACCAGAGCCTCTTCCCCAAGACGACATGGACATGCCGTACTTCAGTGTTGATGACGATGCTTTTGCTCTCAAGAAGTACCTCATGAAGCCATATTCCAGGCAAGCCCTTACAGAGGAAGAACTAGCCTACAACTACAGGATATCCAGAGCATGCTGAATGGTTGAGAATGCGTTTGGCATCTTGGCCAACCGATGGCAGTTCCTGCTGTCTACACTGCAACAAGGACCAGATGTAGTCAGACTTCTGGTTGAAGCTGCTATCTGTCTTCACATCATGAGGATGCAATACACTGTCACCCAGGATGCAGATTTGGACCTAGAAGACGACGAACACAACATTATTCCAGGGCAGTGGCGTAAAACTGTGAATATGCATGACCTGAAACATGTGGTGGGTCCCAACAGAGACACTATAGAGGCCAAGAGACAAAGAGAGTACTTAAATCTACTTGAACAGTGAGGTTGGAAAAGTCTCTTGGCAGCCGCATGCCAAAAGCCAGAAGAAGGTGTGACAAAGGACAATGGGCTTTTTTTTTTTTTTTGAACTACAATGTAATATGCTGTTTTCTGTTGTTCTTGTTGATGATGATATAATTGTGTGTTGTTCTTGACTCTTTTCTGTATTCATTTTTTTTTTATTTTTAATATCAATATGTCAATATGTTTGAAATTTACATTCTGTTTATAATGTACAACTTCTTTATAACTTTTAATAAATTTCAAAATGTTATATGTGATTATAATTTATGAGATGTTCATAAGTACTCTATGTTTATAATTTGTTAATATCTTTATAATACACAATAAATTTAAAATTTAACATATGTTTGTAATATTATGTTTATAATTTACAATATGTTTAATGTACTATATGTTTATAATTTACAAGATGTGTAGAATGTACTATATGCTTCTAATTTACAAGATGTTTATTAAAGTACTATATGTTTATATTTTACAATATGCTTATAATTCAAAATGAATTTAAAATTAAACTTTTGTTTATATGTTTAATGCCAGTAATGTACATATGCTCCTTTTATTTGGAAATCAATAAAGCTTTCAAGACTAAAAACTCTGCACACAAGGCCAAACAACAGTGATTATAACTTTAAAACTTTATTACAGGAACATAACAGAAAAAAAAGCAAAGACTGAACTTGAATACTCGAAATAAAGAAACATCAAACTTTAAACATGTCACTTGAAAACAACTCAACTATGATTACTTGAAAACACTAATAAGTCTACTTTAATAACTATGTACAAAAATTATTTGAAATAAAGAAAAAAAAATTGCACGGGTCACATGTGGAGCCCTCTAAGTCACTGCAACAGTGCCTGAGCACACTGGAGAGGTTGAGCATGCTGGGCTCACTTCCACGACTCTCTCCAGCCACAGGGGTGGGTACAGGCGTCGATGTGCATGTGACCGGAAGGCAACTGACTGGTGTGGTAGGTTGTGGTGGCTGCTGTCCTGCAGCGATGTGGACGGTTGTGGGCATGGTGGTGGTGACCACCTTGAGGTCCGCAGAGAGGCACGGGTGGAGCCAGAGTCAGCAGCAGCCACCTTCGCCTTTAGAAAGATCAAGTTCCTCTGCTGTACCGCTACTATATGTGGGCACAGGAAGCTGAAGCTGTCGAAGATCCACTGGTCCCTCTGCGACATGATGGTGACAAATTCGTCACACAAGAATTAAGACCCTTAAAATGTCATTTATATCACTACGGGCATCTGGGGAACGACTGTAATGAATGCGGTACATGTCTGGTTGAAGTTGAGATTGGTATTGCGTCATCTTTTCACACACTTTTCTCAGTTAGGCTCGAGACATCGTGAGTGAATGATTTTATATGAGTGATGTTTTCGTCACATCAGGATAATGAACAAGCTTGGCTGTCAACAGTGATTATTTACAACATAGTTTAGAATTCCTGTAAAAAAAAAAAAAAAAAAAAGGGGGGTTTATATCAATATGCTTATAATTTTTATGGAAACTCAATACGAGCATCAATTATAAACATTATTGTTTTCTGTGAGGAATATTTTGGTATTATTTATTGATTCAAAGTGAGTCATCATGAGGTAAAGTCTGACCCAATTTCATCATTTAGAAAACATAATCGTTGAGTCAATTTGACTGGTGAATGTCTCTCATTATTCAATTTCACCTCCAGTATATCAATCCCCCAGAACTTTTTATGGCAGGAAAAACATCAGTGTCGAAACTGCTGAGCTGGCCACTTGTGACGATAGTGACGAATCTGAGACAGAAATGGATTATGATGACAAGGTGTCTGATCCCAACTTCATCCCTGAACATGTGAATATGGAAAAGGAAATAGCTCTAGATGAATAGACTCCTCCAAATTATGTCATTGAGCTCGACAGAGATCCGGCTGTTATCATAGATGAACACGCCCTAATGTCAACTGCAGATGATTCTAGTGTAAGCAGAGCAACAAGACGGAATCTCACTCTAAAGTGGTCAGTCCTTCAAAATGAAAATCCTTCAGTTACGGTGCCCTTCCTTGGCTCTGATTCACCTTGTTCTACTGAAATTCTCTCTTCGGTCATGGAATATTTTGCTGTGGGACTGTCAGACCATCAAGATTACCTGGATTATCAAAGGATATGAAATGTCAAAAGGCAATAATGAAAAAAGGATGAGGTGCAATTGAAGCTGCTAAAATAGAGAATGAGAACTCAGAAGCAGTAAACATATGTAAAATGGTTCAACAATAGAGTCGTGAACATGTTATTATCTACTTTCTCAAAAGTTGACCCCGTTACTACAATGCATCGCTTTGATTCCAAAACAAAGAAGTTAGTTGAAGTTGATTGTCTTCATATCGTGAAACAGTGCAATAAATCAATGGGAGGAGCAGATTTAGCCAAACTCATCTCGCTTTATAGGAATCCCAATCAGATCTAAGAAATATTTATTATATGAGATAGTGTTCCTGTCATTTGATCTGATGAAGGCTGGTAAAGTGTGCGGGAAGAAAAGGGGAAGACCTAGTTCTAACACAGAGCTGAGCAAACCTCCTAAAAAGGGCTGTCATTGTCCTTCAGTTGCCGTTCAAAAAGACTGCGTTGGGCATCTTCCACGAATTACAGAAAAAAAGGCAAAGATGCAAAAATGTTCAATGCAAAAAAAAAAAAAAAAAATGCAACGTGGGCCTGTACAGCAAATCCAACTGCTTCGAAGCATACCATGAGTAGTTGCAGGATAAAGCACCGCAGAACCGTGAACACCCTTGTTTTCATATCAAAGGACTTTATACGTTTGTTTTTTTTTTTTTAATTCAACATGATCCATTTTATTTTTCATGCATTTATAAGTACCATTTGTTTATTTCTATGCCACAATATTGTTATAAGGCTTTTTTTATACCGTTACTTTTGTAAAAGTGATTTTTTTTCAAAGTTTGTGAGATGTTGTGATACGTTATTGATAATGCATGAAAAGGATATATATTAAAAAAAATGTTTTCTGTTTCACTTTACAAAATTTTTACATTTCCTATGGATGTGACGGGTTCGTTACCCATTATTGTTAATGTTTATTCAATTTTTCCAACCGGATGTGACTAATTAGCCAAGTATTATTATTATTATTATTATTATTATTATTATTATTATTAGTAGTAGTATTATTATTATTGTTGTTGTTATTATATATATAAACACAAACCAGTGTCTCTCCCTCACGCCAGTCCCAAGCCCGGATAAATGCAGAGGGTTGTGTCAGGAAGGGCACCCGACATAAAACAAATGCCAAATAAAACATGCGAGTCTCAACAAAGAAATTCATACCGGATCGGTCGAGGCCCGGGTTAACAACGAACGCCATCAGTGCTGTTAACCAACAGGGCGCTGGTGGAAATTGGACTACTGTTGGTCGAAGACGTCGACGAAGGAGAGGCGGGAGGCGTATCCGTAGGCAGAGAGAGAAGAGGAAAGGCATGAGTCTAGGACTGACAGTAGGGACTTTGAATGTTGGAACTATGGCAGGAAAAGGTAGAGAGCTGGCTGACATGATGCAGAGGAGGAAGGTGGACGTACTGTGTTTTTAGGAGACCACGTGGAAAGGCACTAAGGCTAGAAGCTTAGGAGCAGGGTTTAAGTTGATTTTTTCATGGTGTGGATGGGAAGAGAAATGGAGTAGGAGTCATATTCAAGGAGGAGTTTGTCAGGAATGTTCTAGAAGTGAAAAGAGTGTCAGATATAGTGATGAGTCTCAAGTTAGAAATTGAAGCCAGGATGCCACAGGCAGGATGTAAGCGAGAAGAGAAGGCGAGATTCTGGAGTGAGTTAGATGAAGTGATGCAAAGTACCCCCAGAGGTGAAAGAGTGGTCATTTATTCAGACTTCAATGGACATGTTGGTGAAGGAAACAGAGGGTACGAGGAAGTGATGGGCAGGTTTGGTATCCAGGCCAGGAACACAGAAGGATAGATGTTGGTAGATTTTGCAAAAATTATGGAAATGGCTGTGGTAAATACTTTCTTCCAGAAGAGACAGGAGCATAGGGTGACTTAAAAGCAGCGGTAGGAGCACACAGGTAGACTACATCTTGTGTAGGCGATGTAATTTGAAGGAAGTCAGTGACTGCAAAGTAGTAGTGGGTGAGAGTGTTGCCAAACAGCATAGGATGATGGTGTGCAGGATGATGCTGATGGTGAGTAAGGTGAAGAAAGCAAAGGCAGAGCAGAAGACAAAGTGGTGGAAGCTGAAAAAGGAAGAGTGTCGGGTTGTCTTCACGGAGGAGTTGAAAATGGCTTTGGGTGGTCAGGAAGTGCTTCCAGATGACTGGACAACTACAGCTAATGTGATCAGGGAGACAGGTAGGAGAATAATTGGTGTGTCATCTGAACGGAGAGGAGATAAGGAGACTTGGTGGTGGAATGAGGAAGTGCAGGAGTGTGTACAAAGGAAGAGGTTATCTAAAAAGAAGTGGGACAGTGAGAGGACCGAAGAGAGTCAACAGGAGTACAGGGAGATACAGCATAAGGTGAAGGTAGCGGTGTCAAAGGCCAAACAAACGGCGTATGATGACTTGTATGCTCGGTTGGAAAGTAAAGAGGGAGGAAATGATTTATACATGTTGGCAAAGCAGAGAAATAGAGATGGGAAGGATGTGCAGCAAGTTAGAGTGATTAAGGACAGTGAGGGAAATGTATTGACTGATGACAGAAGTGTGCTGGGAAGATGGAAAGAGTACTTTGAAGAGCTGATGAATGAGGAAAATGAGAGAGAAAAAAAGAGTAGAAGAGGTGACTGTTGAGGACCAGGAAGTAGCAAATATTAGTAAGGGTGAAGTGAGGGGGGGACTTGAAGAGGATGAAGAGTGGAAAGGTAGTTGGTCCTGATGACATACCGGAGGTATGTCTTTATTTGACTCTGAGAACTCCGCGACGTTGCCTTCTAGGCAGCGCCATCTTGGAGGTGTCACTCTAAGACATCACACCAAGTTCAATGTAAAAGGACATGAAGCGTAATAAAATTTATCCTTTTGGTATCGTTTGTTAAACATGCTCCAGAACATAAAATCTCACGCACAAACATTCTCAGAATTGACTTAAGTACTGTACTGGAATAATAATTGAAAATGACTTTCAAATAAGTGCTTTACAACAGTATATGCTGTATAATGTATATATTTTATCATCAATAAAAATAAGAGTAACATTGAAAAGTTTTTTTTTTCTTAATCATTACTATATTTTACTACATTAATACTGTATTAATGAGTAAGACTGTCTATAGAATGTGTTTAAGAAGCACATTTTAACGCATGTAATAGACACATAGTATTTTACTTCCGGTTGCTCATAAGCACATGTGACGTGTTACATGGGGTTTTACTTCCGGGTACAGAACTCTCAAATTGTCTCAATTCGCAGGAGGGCTCGGAACCGAACCCTCACGAATGTCGAGGGCCTACTGTATCCATTCCAGTCCTGGTCCCGGTTTCTGATGGATACAGTGCATCTAGGAGCTGCTCATTGAAAATCCAGAGACAGTACAAGACAGAGCTTTTCTCCATGAGAAAAGGTGTGATTTTTTTTTTAGCAATAAACATCATGAATGTACACAAATGAAAACCAAAACAATGAAAGATCCCAGAGTTAAAACTTTACTCTTTATATTTTATTACAGTTGATCCTTCATTATTTCCCACCCACTTTGGTTACTGTTCCTACACCAGCTTTCACACCCGACCTGTCAATCTACAGCATTTACAATCTACAGAGTCTTGACGTGGGCGGAGTACACCCTGGACCTGGCACCAGGCCGCCACAAGGCCAACACACACACACACATACACACACACACACACACAACCATTCACACCTAGGGAAGATTCAGAGCACCCAATTAACCTACTGTGCATGTGTTTGGACTGTGGGAGGAAACCGGATTAGTGGTTAGCATGGCCGCCTCACAGCAAGAAGGCATGAGCCATGCTAACCACTACCCCACCATGCTGCCTGTATCTTATATCTTTTATTTTATTTCTCTATTCATGGCCGTTTATTGAATCCCCACTTTACCCAAAATTAATTTCTCAAATTTCCTTTAATTTTTCTTTCTAGCATCTTTTATAATTCCTTCCTGTGCATGAAAGCACAATTGTTTTTTTTTTCTCATGTTTCTATTTCTGCATTTCTTTCTCACTGTGAACCTCTGCTGTCTTCTGTAGGCTACCAGAGGTGTCGTGCGTCCTCTGACATATACAGGAACATAATCAACTTCATAGTAACTGGAGTGTTTTTAACATCTGAAGTACATGGAATATAAACTGAACTTCCAATTAAACTTCAATTAAAACAGTTTAAAGATAAACAAAATATATATTTTATTAAAAATTAAGTGAGTCAATTTTCATATGAGTGTTTGTTAAAAAAATATCTAAATGTTTTTACTGATTTTTTTTTGGAATGTGAGGGTTAGTCAATAAGGCAAATGCAGTTATTATTGAAATCCAGATCTGAATTATGATGATGATGTTTTTGTGCAGTGCAGCAGTTTGTTGTGTCAGTGTGGGTGACGAGCGCAGTAATACATAGCTGTGTCTTCAGCCTGCATGTTCTGACCCCGTAAGGTCACACTGTTACTGGAAGTGTCTCGAGAGACGATAAACTTGTCTTTCAGTGAATCTTTCTTATCAATGCTTCCATCGTAGTAAATGGTGTTGATCCATTCTAAAGCTTTTCCTGCAGGTGGTCGGATCCAAGCTGTTCCATAGTGACTGCGATCAGTGATCGAAGCTCCAGACACTTTACAGGTGATGGTTAAAGTCTCTCCTGGCTTTATAAGCACTGAGGCTGGCTGGATGAACTCAGTAGCACACAACACATCTGTGAAAAGAGAAAAAGAAAAGGTTGACATGTTGAGCTGAAAGGATGAGATGAACTAATAAAGCTCGAATACAAACACTCACAGGGGGCGAGAAGCAGCAGCAGCAGCAATGGAGCTGAAGCAAACATGTTTGTGGTTTGTGTTGAAGGAGGATGAATGAGAAGTGCTTCGTCTCTAGATAAGCACACTGCTAATATTACAAGAGGAGATGGAGATTTGCATAAACATTACAGAGAAGCTGTGTTGAGTGCAGATCTGCAGCTGGGAGTCAGAATCACATCCCATTTTCTCTCCATTTAACAACAGTTTAATGTAATTAATAATCTCATTATTATTATTATTATTATTATTATTATTATTCATAACAATATCAATGTTCAGGTTTAATTAATTAAATAATTAAGATGCAAGCAGCACAGTGGTGTAGTGTTGAGCACATCCACCTCACAGCAAGAATGTTCTGGGTTTGAGTCACTGCTCAATAATTTCTGTGTGGAGTTTTCATTTATTCTCTGTGCTTGTGTGGGTTTGCTCCGGATACTCTGGTTTCCTCCCACAGTCCAAAAACATGCACATTAGTTTAAGTGGCTGTCCCAATGTGAATGGTTTGTGTATGTATTGGCACCGGAAATTGCCTGGTGAGCTGTCCAGGGTGTACTCTGCCCTTGCCCAGAGTTGATTGAGATTGACAAATAATGGCATTGTTTGTTTCTGTGCCTAATTAATTCTCCAATCATTTTCTGAACCAATAATTAATATGTGCATAAATATATCATGCCATTATTTGTATTTATCCATGTTATTGTGGAAAAATAAATAATAAATCACCATTTAGTACTTTTACCATATTTGCTTCTCTCACACTATGAAATATTGTCGTATTTTATGACGAGCATTGAGCTTTTTTTTTTTTTTTTTTTTTTTTTGAACACTGAGCCTAATATTTAACATTATAGTGGTACCTCACCTCACAAAAGTCCCAACAAACGAAAAATCCAGCTTACGAAACGCATTTACCTAAAATTTTCGTCTCTAGATACAAAACAAATTCAAGTTACAAAAGCACCACCTCAAAAATTCAACCAACACATGAGTTGCTCTCCCATCGGCTATCTCCCAACATCTCGCCCCGCTGGCCTCCCATTGGCTATCTCCAAACATCCCGCCCAGCTGGCCTCCCATTCGCTATCACCCAACATCCCGCCCCACTGGCCTCCCATTGGCAATCTCCCAACATCCCGCCCCACTGGCCGAACTGCATCTCCAGAATACCCATGACGCTTTTCGTGTAAAGGACAAAGTTACTGTTGCTTGGTGAGTTTTTCCAGTGTGCTCATTGCAACTTTTTTTTTTTTGGCTCAGGCTTTAAACCTTGCAGAAACATTAGTATGAATATAACTCTGGTAAGAAGACATGGGCAACACACGCGTGCGCACGCACACACACACACACACACACACACACACACACACACACACACACACACACACACACACACACACACATGTGATTCCCAGTGTGAGTGAAAAGAAGAAACAGGTTTGTGACATGCGGTTGAATGATATCGCAAAGGAATATGGCCAACTCCGTTTCCCATCGGTATGATATTGAAGCAGAAAGAGGCCTTAAAGGGTATACAGTACTTTTATAATTTTAAAAAGGTTTAGGGGTAGTATTGGGGGGCCTTGGAACGAATCATGCGTTTTACATGTAAAATGAGGCTCAACTTACAAAACTTACAACAGGTTACAAAACCACTTCTGGAACAGCTTAATTTCGTAAGGTGAGGTACCACTGTATTAGCCCTTCTCAAAAAATTAGCATATTGTGATAAAGTTCATTATTTTCTATAATGTACTGATAAAAATTGAACTTTCATATATTTTAGATTCATTGTTCACCAACTGAAATATTTCAGGTCTTTTATTGTTTTAATACTGATGATTTTGGCATACAGCTCATGAAAACCCAAAATTCCTATCTCAAAAAATTAGCATATGATGAAAAGGTAGTCTAAACGAGCTATTAACCTAATCATCTGAATCAACCAATTAACTCTAAACGCCTGCAAAAGATTCCTGAGGCTTTTAAAAACTCCCAGCCTGGTTCATTACTCAAAACCGCAATCATGGGGAAGACTGCAGACCTGACTGCTGTCCAGAAGGCCATCATTGACACCCTCAAGCAAGAGGGGAAGACACAGAAAGAAATCTCTGAGCGAATAGGCTGTTCCCAGAGTGCTGGATCAAGCCACCTCAGTGGGACGTCTGTGGGAAGGAAAAAGTGAAAGAAGGGCAGATTCCAGACCTTGGGGGATCTGTGGAAGCAGTGGACTCAGTCCGGAGTAGAAACATCCAGAGCCAATGTGCACAGGTGTGTGCAGGAAATGGGCTACAGGTGCCACATTCCCCAGGTCAAGCCATTTTTGAACCAGAAACAGCGGCAGAAGCGCCTGACCTGGGCTACAGAGAAGCAGCACTGGACTGTTGCTCAGTGGTCCAAAGTACTTTTTTCGGATGAAAGCAAATTTTGCATGTCATTCGGAAATCAAGGTGCCAGAGTCTGGAGGAAGACTGGGGACAAGGAAATGCCAAAATGCCTGAAGTCCAGTGTCAAGTACCCACAGTCAGTGATGGTCTGGGGTGCCATGTCAGCTGCTGGTGTTTGTCCACTGTTTTATTAAGGGCAGGGTCAATACAGCGAGCTATCAGGAGATTTTGGAGCACTTCATGCTTCCATCTGCACAAAAGCTTTATGGAGATGGAGATTTCATTTTTCAGCATGACCTGGCACCTGCTCACAGTGCCAAAACCACTGATAAATGGTTTACTGACCATGGTATTACTGTGCTCAATTGGCCTGCCAACTCTCCTGACCTGAACCCCATCGAGGATCTGTGGGATATTGTGAAGAGAAAGTTGAGAGACACCAGACCCAACACTGTGGATGAGCTTAAGGCCGCTATCGAAGCATCCTGGGCCTCCATAACACCTCAGCAGTGCCACAGGCTGATTGCCTCCATGCCACGCCGCATTGAAGCAGTCATTTCTGCAAAAGGATTCTCAACCAAGTATTGAGTGCATAACTGAACATAATTATTTGAAGGTTGACCTTTTTTGTATTCAAAGCACTTTTTTTATCGGTCAGATGAAATATGCTAATTTTTTGAGATAGGAATTTTGGGTTTTCATGAGCTGTATGCCAAAATCATCAGTATTAAAACAATAAAAGACCTGAAATATTTCAGTTGGTGTGCAATGAATCTAAAATATATGAAAGTTTACTTTTTATCAGTACATTACAGAAAATAATGAACTTTATAACAATATGCTAATTTTTTGAAAAGGACTAGTATAATCAAACTCTGCAAAAGAAAATGTACCCTGTCAAATCCTTGTGTCTCTGGTATACACTGCCCTCTAGAGGCTGTAACTGGTACAGAGAGGAATTGTTGACTTCACGATGATAAGATTCGAGCTCAGCTTTTCACATCCACCTTCTCACACAGTACTGATGATGCATAACTGAGATCAGGTGTAGGGAGTGTGGTCAGTCTGTGCAAATGGGTTGCAGTTTGGACTGAACCAGATTTACCTGGTAGATTCACAAATCCCACAATCCATCTGTACATTTCACTCCCTAAACATCTTGAAACCTGAATACGGTGATGAAAGGGGCTGGAGTCTATGTCTGCCAATTCTATGCAAAGGTGGGGTGTATCCTGAAGAGCTCATCAGACCATTGCAGCACCAAAATATACACAAGCATACAACTGTTGGCAAAGACAGCTCGGAGCCAGTAAGTCTTATGTACATGTGCTGAGGAAACCTATGCAAGAATGTGTGGCTCTGGTGTCAAAATTTGAGTGTCAAAATTTGAGTGTTTGGAAGTTTGAAGTTTGTGACTTTTTTTTTTTTTTTTCTGAGCACAGTAATACACTGCATTCAGTGTCTTCAGTCTTCACACTGTTCATGTGCAGATACACCTGCTTGTTACTGTTGTCTCTCGGCATGGTGAAGTGGCCATTAATCACTAGCATACTGAATAACTGTAACAAAGTCCAGCCCTTTTCCAGGTGATTGTCTGATCCAGGCCATCCAGGAGCTACTTAAGTCAAATCCAGAGGCTATGCAGGTGAGTTTCTGAGACTGAGCAGATTTGATGATCACTGAATCAGACTCGATCATTGTCTGACTGCAGGAATCTGAACTACAATCACACACAAAGAGAGGTGTTCAAGTACAAAACAAAAAGAAAGACAGAGTATTTTTTAGATCCATGAAATAAATATTAATACAAACAATGAATGAAGATTGTGATTGTGAATGAAGGTTATTTATTTATTTATGTATTTATTCTTCTTCTTCTTCTTCTTCTTATTATTATTATTATTATTATTATTATTATTATTAATTAATTTATTTATTTTTAATATGCCATTTTTTGTACAGGTTATAATTTTCATATTGTATTTTATATTTCCAGAAGTTTTATCAATTGATTGGTTGGTGTTACCGCTGCTGTTATTTAGAGGTGGCCTCTCTTCTGAGTTTGGAGAGAAAACACACATGTCTTTTCTTATCTCAAAAAAATGTTTGATTTAAAATCAAATTCCATGAGTTTGACCTCTGGAGAGTTTTACCTCAGTTGCACCACTACACAGATATCAGAGCCATTCCAGTGATTTCCCTGCAGGTCCAGTGAATATAATAAATAATGACTCTCACAGAGGCTGACTGAGTTCCACACCACCAACACCACCTGAAAAAATAATGATAGATCATCAAATATCTCCAAATCATTTTCACACCTGGTATGAAATCTACACTCATTCAGCCGACATGGAGACTTACAAAATGCAGCTGTTAGCAGCAGCAGCGGCAGAGCGTCATTGTTTGGTATAAAACTAAAGTGAATTACAATGCTCAGATGCTCTCTTCCTCTATATCACACACACACACACACACACACACACACACACACACACACACACACACAGAGCGCCCTAATACACAAGACATGAGTGGAGGATTTGCATATGAACTACATGACCTTTTCCTAATTCATACATTGTTGTCATTTTTTTTTTCTTTTAAAACTCAAACAATCCATATGACATATATAACAGTCTCTCACACAGGTTGGAGTATGAAGGGTAGTTTATCTGTGTTAGGCATGCCTTGTCTACCCACAGGCCTCCACAAAGTCTAAATGAGGAGTGATTATAGATAATGGATGATGTAATTATAATGGATTTAAGGAGACAGAGATCATCCATACTTTCATTTTTTGACCCCATTAATCCTGATTAGGGTCACGGAGCGACCGGCATCCATACTCTGAGCAAGGGCAGAGTATACACTGTACAGCTTGCCAGGCAATCACAGGGTCAACACTCACACAACCATGCATACTCACACTTAGATGTAAATAGATTATAAACTGGACATTCAATGGAAATATATATCATTCATTTTCTGTACCCGCTTAATCTTAATTTGGGTCACGGGGAGGCTGGTGCCCATCCCAGCCAACTTCGGGCAAGGGCAGAGTACACCCTGGACAGCTCGCCAGGCCATCGCAGGGTGGAAACACGCTGACGACTTTGCAGCCTACTCTTGTCCAAAGTCAGCAATGGTTCATTTACATGAACCTCTCACCATAAACAGTGAGAGACATGGCCGGCCTTTGATAACCCAGTTAGCTGCACTGGGGGGGATAGTGGGACTCGAACCCCCAACCTTTGGATCAGCAATCCAGCGCCCTACACCACTAGACCACCACTGCCCTGGAAATATATATAATGATTGTTAACTGAATGAACTTTGTCTGTCTGTCTTCCTTTCAGCTTTTTCCCTTTTACTCGGGAGTCGCCACAGTGAATCATCTGATTCGCACGTTTGATTTGGCAGAGGTTTTTACGTCAGATGCCCTTCCTGTCACAACCCATTTTAGCAAGGGACAGAAACACGCTGATGGCTTTGCAGCTACTCTTTACAAAAGTCAGCAATGGTTCTTTTACATGCTTCTGATCATAGACAGTGAGAGACATGGCCCACCTTTGATAACCCAGTTAGCTGCACTGGGGGGACAGTGACAACCTTGTGGAGAGTGGGACTCGAACCCCCAACCTTTGGTCAGCGATCCAGCGCCTTACACCACTTTGATAAATAATTATGTAATTGTTTATACCAAAATGTTTATTGAATTAGAACTGCCCGCAGTGCAGCTAAATGGGTCATCAAAGGCTGGCCATGTCTCTCACTGTCTATGGTGAGGATCATGTAAAAGAATAATTGCTGCACGGCCCTCAGTGTGTTTCTGCCCTGCGATGCTCTGGCAAGTTGTCAAGGGTATACGCTGCCCCAATCCAGAGTTGGCTGAGATGAGCATCAGCCTTCCCACAACCCTAATTATGATAAAGTAGTTCAGAAAACGAACAAATGAATGTATGAATTAGAACTGAATTGAAAAGATGATGTTTTTGTGCTGCTTTGTAGCTTGCCGTGTCTCTGTGTGGTAACGGGTGCTATCCTCATAAAAATATGAAAACCTATAAATGTTTGGGTGGTTTTAGTTAAAGCAGACACTGTTTTTTCATCTGTATGATTTTGACAAAGATCAGATCACATTTGATGGTGATTTTATGCAGAAATGTGAGCAATTCCAAAAGGTTCAGGTACTTTTTCATACCACTGTATTTATTTATTTATTTATTTGTGTATTTGTTGTTTTTTCAGTTTCTTGCTGTAGTCTGTACCACACTACTTCTAATGTGTCCAATCCACTACAGAGCTTTTCCTGCAGGTTGTCGGATCCAGGTTGTATCAGTGCTCTGAACTGAATATGAAACCTAACAGGAGATGGAGAGGCGCCATCGCTGAACCAAAGGTTTGGGGTTCAAGCCCCACTCTCCACAAGGTTGTCACTGTCCCCCCCAGTGCAGCTAACTGGGTAATCAAAGGCCGGCCATGTCTCTCACTGTCTATGGTGTGAGGCATGTAAAAGAACCATTGCTGACTTTCGACAAGAGTAGCTGCAAAGCCATCAGCGTGTTTCCGCCCTGCGATGGCCTGGCGAGCTGTCCAGGGTGTACTCTGCCCTCGCCCTGAGTTGGCTGGTATGGGCACCAGCCTCCCCGCGACCCTAATTAGGATGTAGCGGTTACAGAAAATGAACTGAAGATAACACCTTCATGTACATTTGAAGATAGAACACAGACTTCAATAAACCGAATGTTTATAAGTGAACTGCTTAAAAAAATTACTCATTTATAATTTCAAACAAATCTCACTGCCCAAACGAGCAGCAATTCCTTGGAGTGCAGGACAGATATAAAATCATGATTTATCTGAACCAAGCTCAATAATCTCGTGAGGTAGAGATGCAGTGGTTTATTTAAAAAGCAACACTTTATCCTCATTAGATTAACTGGCAGTGAGACAGTTTATGTCGTCTTCTGACATTGATGATAAACTTAGAAGTTAATAACATGGAGATAAACTTGGATCTCGGCCTCAACTGGTTTCTGTACTGGGTGTTTTTGTACAGGGATGTTATTGATGTGTATCACTGTGTCGACGAGCGCAGTAATACACAGCTGTGTCTTCAGTCTGCATGTTTTGTCCTGTTAAAGATATTGTGTTTTTGGACGTGTCTCTGGAAACCTGAAATCTGCTTTTCAGTTTCTCACTGTGGGCAGTGCTGCCATCATAATATATCACTCCGATCCACTCCAGAGTTTTTCCTGCAGGTTGTCGTATCCAGCCTGTACCGTAGCTGCTATCAGTTACTGAATATCCAGATATTTTACAGGTCAGAGTCAGTGACTGTCCAGGGGTTAATACTGTGGATCTGGTCTGGATCAGCTCAACACTGTGAACACCTGTTAAAAAAAAAAAGTTATTTTAATGTTGGGAAAGATAAAAGCATGAAGTAGCCAAAACTGTATTATATGTGAAATATAAAAACACTTACAGTGTACGGCTGCCAGCAGCAGCAGCAGCAGCAGGAGGGATGTAGAGATCATGGTGTGTGTTGAAGCAGAATCAGTAAAAGCTCCTGATCTTCGTTGCTTAAATATAGAACAGACACGGACATTTACATAGAGACACGCCGATCTTGATGACAAAACCTTTCCATGCTTCACACATCTCAAACCTGAGGTTTATTGTATATGTTTATTTTTTAAATCTATCAGTCCTGTGTGATTTTATATTTAACACAGGTGGTAATGAGGAGTTTATGGACTGTCAGGTGTTTTCAGGTGAATAAGTGAACACACTACAAATACCAACATTTTATAATATAAAATAGATCCACATCAAGAGAAAGACAAAACAAGGAGGAAATTATAGATGTAGACAAATTAGAAACTAAGAGGTTTCAATTTAATGAGATGTTAAAGGAGAGAATAATAAATATATGATGTTTATGAAAAGTGTCTCTAGGGTGTAGTTTCCTGTTGAGGTAATAGTTAGACCCCATGGGGACGTACTTAGGGAAGTTTTGGAGTCTTTTGTGTTAGTGTGAGTCTCCTACACTGTAATAAAAAGCCGTGTCTTCAGCTTTCAGTCTCTTCACCTGGAGGTACAGTATGTTTTTATTTTTGTCTTTAGTGATGGCGAACTGGCCCTGCAGAGACTGCGCGAATGTTGTGAAGGTGCCACCATCAATTTGCCCAATCCACTCCAGTCCTCGTCCTAGTTTCGGACGGATCTAGCGCATTAGTCACTGCTCGTTGAGAATCCGGAGACAGGACAGAGTGACCGACTCTCCAGGTCTCTTCACCACAGGATCAGAGGAGATCAGGGACTGTCCATAAGAATCTGGGAAATAAAGATAAAAGGAAATCATTAAATGTCTTAAATGCCCACTTCCCTAAATCTATTTATCCAACTGATTTGTATTTCCTTTATTATACTTATTATTATTATTAATAATAATAATAATAATAATAATAATAATAATGCTACTAAGTGCATATGTCTGGACAGTGTGTGTGTGTGTGTGTGTGTGTGTGTGTGCGGGGGGGGGGGGGGGGGGGGTTCTTGATGAAACTGATGCAAGTGCAGGAGAACATGCAAACTCCACAAAGAAACACAGACTTGAACTCACTGTGAGGCTCAAATATTAGATGGTTATTCGATGGTTATACCCGCAGTTTGAATCTCTGTGGATTTACTGAACTCTGGGAATTGGACAGAACGTGGGACTCTGGTGTGAATATTTGAGTTTCGCTTCAAATAAATGAAGTTGGAAGTGAATGTGAGGTTTTTGTTCAGCGCTGCAGCTGTTTGTGTCAGTGTGGTCTCTGAGCTGCTTTCACACAGTAATACACTGCAGTGTCTTCAGTCCTCACGCTGTTCATGTGCAGATACACCTGCTTCTTACTGTTGTCTCTCGGCATGGTGAAGCGGCCATTCACGGCACTGGAGTAAAACTTCCTATCACTATCGTACTCAATAATCGCAACAAAGTCCAGCCCTTTTCCAGGTGATTGTCTGATCCAAGCCATCCAGTAGCTACTAAAGTCAAACCCAGAGGCTGTGCAGGTGAGTTTATGAGACTGAGCAGGTTTGATGCTCACTGAATCAGATTCGATCAGTGTCTGACTGCAGGAACCTGAAATACAAACAGACACAAAGAGAGGTGTTCAAGTAAAAAAGAAACAAAAACAAAAAGAAAGAGTATTTTTTTCGATCAGTGAAATAAATATTAATACGAACGATGAACGAAGATTGCGAGAGTAAAGAAACTCAAAACACCGACTCGTCCCATCTCAAAGAACTCAAACGATTCCTGTTGCTGTAAATTCACTCCAACTGCTGGTATATTTCAGCATAAATGTAGAAACACAGGCTTTGGTTTGCATGACACGCCCATGAGAGACGTGAAAAGACTCCCAGAGGAAAAGTCCTGAAAAGAAAAACAGTTGACTGTAAGACTCCAGCCATGTTTCATGCTGTCAAGTCCAGAACTGTTCTTTTCTCATCAGATCTCATGTCCTTTTAATACATCAACCTGAACATTTATTTATTGTTCCCTTTGTGAGGAGTGTCATGAAAAATACAGTTAGTGTTATACTATGAGATTCTCTTTCAATCATTTAATGTGAGATGATGCTGAATGTATCATGAATAACCTCAGAATGTTTTAATTCAGTATTGAATAAACCTAAATGTTCATGAATATTGTTATATTTTTATTTTGTCTTTTTTTTTTTGTACAGGTTATAATTTTCATATTCTGTTTTATTTTCCAGAAGTTTTATGAACTGATTGGTTGGTGTGTCACTGGTGCTGTTATTTAGATGTGGCCTCTCCTCAGAGTTTGGAGAGAAAACACTCCAGCCTTTTCTCATCTCACAAAATGTTTCTTTCAAAAGCAACTTTCAGGAGTTTTACCTCAGTAGCATTTTACCTCAGTCGCAGTCGACAGTCTGGGCAATGCAGAAGGCTGCAGTGTTGGGGAGTCTCCATATTCTCCAGAAAGTTCTTGGTGGGTTTGACTAGGCAGTGCTTCCTGGGACAAGTCCCATTCGCTGACTGGGCTGCATGTTGAGATGGTGAGGGCCCTGAGCTGATGATGAGCCTCACCAGCCTGACTGTGCCAGGATCACCTGATCCCTCTCTGCTGCATATAAATCTTTACTGTAAATAATAATAATAATAATAATAATAATAATAATAATAATAATAATAATCAAATTAAATATATGAGCCTATTTTATCTGCAGGGTTGATTTTCAATACAATATTCAGATTTTCAAAAAAATGCACAACCAAACTGAAGATGGGCTCCTTTCCTGCAAATGTGAACCTAATACAGTCATACCTCATCTTACGAAATTAATCTGTTCCAGAGCCTTCTTCTTATCCTGAATTTTTCATAAATTGAACCGCATTTTACATGTAAAATGTGTGATTCATTCCAAGCCCCCCAATACTACCCCATAAACCATTTAAAAATTATAAAAGCATACTTTTTAAGATCTCCTTCTGCTTCAATATTGTACCAATGGTAGATGGGTTTGGCCATATTCTTTTGCAATATCACTCAAGCCCGTTTCTTCTTCTCACTCACACCAGAAATCACACGTGTGTGTGTGTGTGTGTGTGTGTGTGTGTGTGTGTGTGTGTGTGTGTGTGTGTGTGTGTGTGTGTGCGCATGTGTGTGCATGTCTTCTTAGCAGTGTTATAATCTTACAAATGTTTATGGAAGGTTAAAGGCCTGAGTCAAGAAATAAAGCATGAAACAACACTAACACTGTCCTTTACATGAAAAGCATTTTGGTAGATGCAGCTCCATAATAGCCAATGGGAGGGAGCTGTGTCATCCCGCCTAGCCAATGGGAGGCAATTGGGGCTGGATGTTGGGAGATAGCCAATAAGAGGGAGCTGCATTATCTCTCCTAGCCAATTTTAAAAAAAATGCACAACCAAACTGAAGATGGGCTCCTTTCCTGCAAATGTGAACCTAATACAGTCATACCTCATCTTACGAAATTAATCTGTTCCAGAGCCTTCTTCTTAACCTCAATTTTTCGTAAATTGAACCGCATTTTACATGTAAAATGTGTGATTCATTCCAAGCCCCCCCCCCCCCCCCCGGGGGGGGGGTGTTTGAACATCGTGATGGGAGAGCAACTTGTGCATTGTTTGAATGTTTGAATGGCGCGTTTGAATTTTTAAGATGGCGCTTTCTTCACGTGAACTTGTTTCGTATCTAGAGACAAAAAATTTAGAAAAATGCGTTTCGTAACCTGCATTTTTCGTTTGGTGAGATTTTCGTCAAGTGAGGTACCACTGTATATGTGCCCATATGTGTACATGTAAGTATGTGTATGTATATGTGCATGTAGGTATATGCACATGTATAGTTTCATATAGCTTATAGTGTGTTAGTTTAGTCTTTTGTGAACTTTCCTCTTTCTTATAATTACTGCAAAACAAACAGCTGGTAAACTGATTTTCATTGTTCATGCAACAGTTGACTATAAAGATCTCTTTATCTTTATCTTTACTGTAGTTATGTGTATTATATAAGGAAACAGCTGATCTTTCTTATGCTGCACATCTAAAAGAAAAGACTTAACTATATATATATATATATATATATATATATATATATATATATATATATATATATATATATATATATATATATATAAACATTCATTGCTTAAATATAGAACAGAGAAGTACATTTACATATACGTGCACTTCATCTTGGGAAACCCTATGTGCTGCATGCTTCACAGAAGCAATATCTATTTTGTGTATTTTCTGTATAAATGTAAAAACATATCTCGACAAACTCAATATTATTTCCAATTCATAGTGATCAGGGTAACAGGGTCACTTCATCACATCACCTTGTTGTTCATTCTTTATACCATGCCTTCAAACTTTTTGATTTTCTAGTAATGCAAAATAATGTTTATTATTTCCGAGAAAGTTGTCATTCGAATTGTCTTTTGACTTTTAATGTGAAGTTAAAGCGAACTAGCAAAATGAAAAGGCATCATCATCATCATCATCATCATCATCTTCTTCTTCTTCTTTTTCCACTGAACAGGGAATTGGGTTGTGGAGGCAGAAAAGAAAAGGCATGTTATATGTAAAAAATATAATAAGTATATACAGTATCAGTTCATCATTTTCTGTAACCGCTTAATCCTAATTAGGGTCGCGGGGAGGCTGGTGCCCATCCCAGCCAACTCAGGGCGAGGGCAGAGTACACCCTGGACAGCTCGCCAGGCCATCGCAGGGCAGAAACACGCTGACGACTTTGCAGCCTACTCTTGTCGAAAGTCAGCAATGGTTCTTTTACATGCCTCGCACCATAGACAGTGAGAGACATGGCCAGCCTTTGATAACCCAGTTAGTTGCACTGGGGCGGGACAGTGACAACCTTGTGGAGAGTGGGACTCGAACCCCCAACCTTTGGATCAGCGATCCGGCGCCTTATACCACTAGACCACCACTGCCCCTATATACAGTATATACTTTTTCATACCACTGTAATATAATGATATAATTCTGAATGAATGAAATGAGAAAATAAAAATATTATGAAGTGTACAGCTTTTGTCACTGAGATGCTGTTACCCAGTGATAGGCTGCTGTGTCTTCTCTGTTCGCACTTTTCATGAATAGATGCACTTGCTGTTTACAGAAAATTGTGAAGTGGACATTGTCTTCATGGGAGCAATATTTCCGATCACAATGAGACTCTATAATTGCAACCCACCCCCAGTGCAGCTATATGGATTATCAACAACCGGCCATGTACCTCACTGTCTGTGGTGAGATGATCATGTAAAACAAGCACTGCTGACTTTTTAAGGGGTAGTTGCATAGTCGTCACCGTGTTTATATTCTGCAGTAGCCTGGCAAGCTGTCCAAAATGAAGTCTGACCTCGCCCAGAGTCAGCTGAGATGGGCGCCAGCCTCCTCCTGACCCTAATTAAGATGAAGTGGTTCAGAAAATTAATTAATAATGACTTGCAATCATTTTGTGGATTTTGTGCAATCCAATGTTGTGTCTGAAAACAGCATTCATTCATTTTCTGTAACCGCATAATCCTAATTATGGTCACGGGGAGGCTGGCACCCATCTCAGGCAACTCTGGGAGAGGGAAAAGTACACCCTGGACAGCTTGCCAGGCCATCGCAGGGCAGAAACTCGCTGACGGCTACATAGCTACTCTTGATGAAAGTCAGCAATGGTTCTTTTACATGAGCCTATCATCATAAACAGTGAAAGACATGGCCGGCCTTTGATGACCCAGTTAGCTACATTGAGGGAACAGAGACAAAACGTTGAGGGTGAGGCTTGAACCCTTGGGATCAGTGCTATAGCACCTTTACCACCAGGCCACCACTGCCTGTAAAATAAGCAACAAAGTTTAAATACTGAACCTGGATCAGTAAGTGTATTGTTCAGTTATGATCTTTACTGTATGAGATGTTTTTGTACAGGGATGTTTTTGATCTGCATGACGATGATACAGCTGTGTCCTCAGTTTGCAGATTCTGTCCTTGAATTGTTATTGTGTTACTTGAAGTGTTTCTGGAGATGCTGAACTTATTTTTCAGTTTCTCATTATCCCCCCCCCCCCCCCCCCCCCAATGTTTGTAAAGATATCCAATCGACTCCAGAGCTTTTCCTGCAGGTTGTCGGATCCAATGTGTACCACAGGCTGTAACTGAATATGAAACCTTACTGGAGATGGACAGACTCTGGCCTGGATGGACTGTAGTGTAAGCAGGTTTACCCTGAGTCAGTTCTTCACCCTGCACATGTTTAATGTTGGAAAAGAAAAGAGCTTGAAGTAACCAAAACTGTATTATATGCGAAATATAAAAATACTTACAGTGTACGACAGGGGCAGTGGTGATCTAGTGGTATAAGGCACTGAATCACTGATCCAAAGGTTGGGGGTTCGAGTCCCACTCTCCATAAGGTTGTCACTGTCCCCCCCAGTGTCGCTAACTGGGTTATCAAAAGCCGGCCATGTCTCTCACTGTCTATGTCTGTTCACCCAGCAGTATAAATGGGTCCCAGTAAAAATATACTGGGAAGGTAACCTGCGATGGACTAGCGTCCCATCCGGGGGGAGTTAAACTCCTGGTCGCTTCACGCTATGGAAACCAGGGATAAGCACTGGCCTGATGAGCCATAAGGCTCGGATGTAAAAACCCAACAGACTTTACCTACCTACCGACAGTGCACCTCTGACTAATTCAGTCAAAATTAACTGCAGGATAAATTTAAAGAGGGTAAGCATTACATTAATTTAATTACAAGATTATACAATTCTGTGAAATTAGTATAAGCAACGCTGAAGAATTCTCTTCTGGAGTTTATTCTGAGCGTCATAGCATTGGATGGAGGAAAGCAGTCTGTGAAAATGGACAAGGCTACAAATGTGCAGCTCAACACACTGGGATGGTTGAGTTTGTGCAGAGTAGACTGCCCTCTAGAGGCTGAAAAAGTCACGTTTAAAAACATTCCAAAAAGTGAAGTTTTCGGGTTTATTGTAGCTCTCTGTGTTCAGTGAATATACAACCCCAATTCAAAAAATGTAGGGATGATATTTAAAATATGAATTAAAAAAAAGAATGCATTGATCTGCAAACCTCATGAACCCAAGTTTATTCACAATTGAACATCAAATGCATTCAACATACTGAGCGTGAGACATTGTAAAAGACATTGGGACATTATAGAACAACAAAAGGTTTAAAAGTAAATGGCATGAACAGGAAAAAGCTGGAGGAATATTTTGCAATGAATTTGGTCAATTGGCAAACGATGAGTAACATGATTGGGTATAAAAAGTTCATTCAGAATAATTAATACACAAATAAAGTAAAGTAAAGTAAAGTAACACACATGTATTAATTAACACACAGTTAATTCACAAGTAAAGTAATACTCATCTGTGTCTTCAGTTATCAGATTATGTCCTTGATTTGTTATTGTGTTCATCACAGTTTCTCTGGAGATGCTGAAGTTATTTTTCAGTTCCTCACTGAAACCCGTACTCCGAGTCTCTGGCCTGGCTGGACTGTTCTGGAAGCAGGTTGAGTCAGTTCCTCACTGTGCACATATGTGGAGGAAAACACATAATGATATCTCACACTGTATACACTGCACATTTATTATTATTGTAGTAAACGAATGAATTTGATAAAACACTCACAGGAAGCAGCTGCCAGCGGGAGCAGTAGAGATGTAGAGAACATGGTGTGTGTTGTTTGTTCTGGAGTCTTCTCTGTTCTCCAAAATTTATCAGAGACCATCACATCCCATAAATAGAGTGAGATCCAGCCCTGACTGTTAGATTTGCTTATCAGCTGCTGATGGAAGTAGAATTTGGGGTGTATGGGGTGTAAGAGAGGTAGTACCTTTTGGCGCGAATGTGGGGTGGGGTAGCTGGGAAGGCGTTCCAGGCAGACAAGGAGTAGGCAAGGTCAATAACAACAGCCTGCTCCTCCTTAGCAAGTGTGCAGAACACAGTCTTTGCATCACCAACACCCTACTGAGGATGGCCAACAAGTACAAGACCACCTGGATGCACCTGAGGTGAAAACATCGGCACATTTCTGATTTTATCATTGTACGCCAGCGTGACATCAGGGACGTCTGCATGACCCACATCATGACAGGTGCTGAGTCCTGGGCTGACCACAGGTTTTTCAGGGCTGTATTGAAGTCGCACATTGCTCTACCTCACAAAAATCAACCCATGACTGTCAGAATGTCCTACAATGACTATAAAAGGCCATTCTACCCGTCTCACTTTAAAGAAGCCCTCGAAAAAAGATTTCACGACGGCCTGCCCCTGCCCACAGCACTGAGAAATGATCTTCCTTTAAGGAAACAGTTGTTGATGCTGTAAAGAACATCCTCAGAGTTAATACCAGAGTGTATGAAGATGCTGGACCGCTTCTCAAGCACCTCTAAGCCTTTCGGTCTGACAGTCATTCTGGCCAAGACACAGGTGCTTCATCAACCTCCACAAGGTACCAGCTGCCCAGCACCCGCTATTGCCATAGACAGCACAGAGCTCAAAAATATTGAGCACTTCAAGTACCTTGGCAGTACCATATCCTGTAATGGCACACTGGACAGAGAAATTGAGTGCCTCACATATTATCAGTAAGCAATAAGAGCTGAACACTGTCAATCAAACAAAGTGCGAGTGTGAGAATAAAGCACAGTCTGTTATTCCCGCCTCCGGTTCCTGCACATGTGTTAGAACACAAACATTGACACACAGAGAATGAATGGATAAAATAATCATAAGCCATCCAGCCTGTATCTGCAGCCTCATGCTCAGTACTTTTATAAAATTAATAGTATGTCTTTGTGTTGTAAATATGTATTAATATTTGTTTGTGTCTTTGAATAGATAAATAACTTGAGCTCAATTTGAAAATGTATTTAGCATGTGTACTTACAGATGTAGTTTGAAATATATTTGAGAATGTTTTTGGTTGAACTATAATATTTGATTTCAGTTCACCCCTGTATAGACAGCCATTTTTTAAAAGTTTATAATTCTACCCACGGGTGTACCTGGTTCCCCCAAAGTGCTTAGTCCTATAATAAATAAAATTATAGCCCATGGGACTCGAGTTCCGGTCAACCAAATGTGCACCCTCCACAGTCAGACCAGTCTACACCCTTACATTGTGTCCATACTCATCAAAGCCCAGCTCCAATGGGTGGGGTTTGTTATCCGCATGGAAGAGTTCTGGTGCTAAGGAGGATGTTGTATGGGGAACTCACACACAGCAGAAGAAACAGATGTTGCTATTGCTGGGACCGTGAGCAAGGCCCTGAACCCTCAATTGCTCAGCTCTGTAAATATGATGAATGTGAGTCACTCTGGATAAGGGTGTCTGCCAAAAATTTAAATTTTATAGTTGTTGATGTAACTGCTGTTTAATTGTACAGAGTCTCTTATAATGTACACTGAATGAGGGGTTTTTGTACAGGGATGTTGTTGATGTGTATCACTGTGGTTGCCGTGCGCAGTAATACACAGCTGTGTCTTCAGTCTGCATGTTCTGTCCTGTTAATGTTAGTGTGTTTTTGGACGTGTCTCTAGAAATCTGAAATCTGCTTTTCAGTTTCTCACTGTAGCCAGTACCACCACTACTACATATCCATCCGATCCACTCCAGAGCTTTTCCTGCAGGGTGTCGTATCCAGTGTGTACAGTAGCTGCTATCAGTTACTGAATATCCAGATAGTGTACAGGTCAGAGTCAGTGACTGTCCAGGGGCTAATACTGTGGATCTGGTCTGGATCAGCTCAACACAGTGAACACCTGTTAAAGAAAAGTTATTTTAATGTGGGAAAAGTAAAACACTCGAAGTAACCAAAACTGTATTATATGTGAAATATAAAAACACTTACAGTGGACGGCTGCCAGAAGCAGCAGCAGGATGGATGCAGAGATCATGGTGTGTGTTGAAGCAGAATCAGTAAAAGCTCCTGGTCTTCGTTGCTTAAATATAGAACACAGAAGGACATTTACATAGAGACACGCCTTACCTTACATTTGAGAGATTTTTCTCTGTGAGAGAACTCATCATTTTCATTTCCTGAACCGCTTAATCCCAATTAAGGTCACGGGGAGGCTAGCGCCCATCTCAGCCAACTGTGGCCGAGGGTGGAGTGCACCCTGGACAGCTCGATGGGCCATCGTAGAGCCAACCCTCACACAACCATTCATACTCACACTCACACCGATGAGAAATTTGGAACAGAGAGGGGATTTTATGGACTGTCACTCAGGTGTCTTCATGTGAATAAGTGAACACACTACAAATAACAACATTTTATTGTTTAGATTAGATACAATGCAGAAGGCAGGACAAGGAAGACAAGACAGGACAAGGAGGAAATTATACATCCACAGAAATTAAAAGTATGGATTAGATTCTAAATTGAATGTGATTATTATTATTATTATTATTATTATTATTATTGTTGTTGTTGTTGTTGTTGTTGGAAATTTTGGAGTCCTTTGTGTCGGTGTGATTCTCGTGCACAGTTATAAACAGCCGTGTCTTCAGCTTTCAGACTCTTCACCTGGAGATACAGCATGTTTATACTGGTGTCTTTCATGATGGAGAACTGGCCCTGCAGTGACTGCAGGAATATTGTGGCAGTGCCGCTATACTCTGCTCTTTACTCATTCGATCTCATGTCCTTTTAGTACATCACTGTGTATCACTGTAACACACAGAACCACATGATGTTTCCTCATTACTGGTCATCACCGAACAACACAAGCATGTCCAGTTATGTAATCTAAATGATTTAGAGTGATGTATCATTCTCTCTGTAGAGTAGTGTAATGTAATATTGCATATAATAATAATATCATGTTTGAAACAGGAAGTGATGATGTTTCAGTTGTTTAATGGGAGTGAGATGATGGTGAATGTTTGCAGTGTGTGTGTGAGGGGGGGGGGTACATAACCCTGTTGGGGTTTATTTCACAGTAATATGTAATATGTATTTTCACAGTAATATGACTGTACGTCATTGAATATCCACTTATTTTACAAGAGATCTTCACAGTTTCTCCAGGTCTTTTTACCACAGCAGTAGACTGGTCCAGTCTGATCTCAGCACTGCTGATACCTAACAGATAAAACGCAACAATCAAAGATAATCATCATCATAGTGAAGATACTGTCAGTGAAGATGTATAAAGGAGTCTCAGGAACCTCGTGTTAACATTATAACACAGATACAGTACTGAACGACCCTCAGCCCCATCATCAAGCTGTTTGATTCAGGTGTGTGATTTGAGCTTTGAATGAGTGACAGGGTGATTTTTATAATTCTATGAATTTGCATAAACACCCTTCAACAATAGTAGATTCTGGTATTCCATGATTTCTATTCAAAGCAAGTGATCTGCCGCCCCCTGCAGATGATTTTAACACCAGGAGGTTGGCGTAGTAACCGTACAAAACATTGCATTTGATCTCTCCTCAGATTCTGTGCTGCTGAACCAGGAAATAAATGTATAAATGCAGGAAATTCACAGTCGCCTGCCATTCTCGAATCTTCCAGTCCTTGTATTTGTCGAAATGATCACAGAACACGTGGTTACGTTGTGTTTACACTTTCTGTCATTTCCACATGCATCTAATTTATGATTATACACTGCAGTGTGAGAACATCCCACTGAATTCCATTGGATTATTAATCATCTGTAATATCTGGAGGAGTTTCCAGACACACTTTGGAATGAAGAGTTCAACTCTGAGTGCTGAGAGTGAATGGATGATGATGGGTATAAGAAATGTTTCTGGGGTTCAGTGTATCCAGGAGCTGCTGAGTGAAAATTCAGAGACAGTACAGGACAGAGTGAGCGACTCTCCAGAGCTCCAGTAATTATCTCCACGACTTCTAACATCATGTCCTGAAGTGTTTTATCTGTCAACACCTTGAATTTTAAAACATTTATATTTATGGTTCATCTTGTGGAGGTACAGAATTAAAATCAGCTGTATTCCCTGATGCTGAAAATATTAAATTTATGAAATGCAAATGTCCATAATTTTATTTATAGAAACATTAAGCAATACAGTAGGCACTTGACATTCGCACGGGGTACGGTTCCGGACCTTCCTGCGAATCGAGATAATCCGCGGGTTCTGTACCCGGAAGTAAAACCCGATGTATGACGTCACATGCGCGAATGAGCAGCCGGCAGTAAAATACCATGTATCTTTTACATACGCATATCTATTATATGCTTCTTAAACTCATTCTACAGACAGTTTTACTCATTAATACAGTATTCATGTCGTAAAATGTAGTCATGATTAAGAAAAACTTTTTAATTTTGTACTGTGATATTTAGTAATAAAATATATAAACATTATACAGCATACTTTATCTATCTTGTCGTGTCATCATGAACGGAACGTTTAGTTTCGGAAGAAGCCGGAGTTCATTTATGTACGGAACCAGAAGTATTAATAAAGCGAGTGGTCTTGAAACCGAAGTTGTGTGTGTGATTCTTCATGTGTTAGGGCAGTTATAGAAGCCGTGTTGATAGCAAACAGAGGGTTTTCATTTGGCGATGAGGATAAGTATCTCACAAAGAAGACGTAAACATTAGAACTGTGACAGTTTAGTGAAAATGGCAGAACTAAGTGATGTTCGTGGCATGTCTACACTCAACCTCTCCAGCGATGCTAGTGCTGTTAGCATTCGGTGGAAAGCATGGATCGAGGAATTTGAGGCATACGCTGATAGTAAAGCACTATTTGTTGTGTAAGGAAGGGCAGATAATCAGGCACAGAGGTGTGCATTACTGCTGTATACAGCAGGAGCTGGACTTAGAAGTGTTTTCAAAACTCTGCCAGACCGGGGTAAGTCTCAAGAATATTTTAAGGCAATAACCGCTCTGAAGACACACTTGAATGTGAAACCAAATATAACTTATCAGTGCCACATATTCAGAAAAATGAAGCAAACTGTGTCAAACTGTGATCAAACTGTGTCACAGTATGTCACTAAATTACGTGCAGCAGCTGAGGGCTGTAATTACAATGCTGTTGACGACCAAATTCGTGATCAGGTGGTGGAAAACTGCAAGTCTGACCAGTTGAGACATAAGTTCCTGGAAAAGGGAGATAAACTTTCATTAAGCTCAATGTTGAAAATGTCTGCAACGTTTGAAGCTGTTGAAGAACAGATGAACGAAATGAACATGAAAGGGGGACAATGTGAACGTGTTCAAAGAATAAAGGAACATAAATCAGTCAGATACAGTCAGAAGACAGGACAAAATGATAATGCCTGTTTCCATTGTGGAAAAATCGGTCACTATGGTAGAGATCCTACCTGTCCAGCAAGGGGTCAACAGTGTCAAAGGTGTAAGGGATTTGATCACTTTGCTTCAAAGTGTTACACTGACTCATCCAGAAAACCCCGCACAAAAGAAAAAGGGGATAAAAGTGGCTTTAGTAGCAGGGAAAATTGTAGGAAACCACATGGCCGTAGCGATGTAAAGCATTTGGAGGCTGAGAAGGTGAACAGTGATAGTGAAGATCAGGAAAGTGAAAGGTATGCTTTCCGAATGAGAAGTTATATGCACAGAATGAACAGAGTGAGGAGTGACAGCAGTGAAGTCATTCCCATGTCAGTGGGTGGAGTTGATATGGACATTATTGTTGATTCTGGCAGCGATAGCAATATCATCGACCGTGATTTGTGGAACTACCTGAAGTCGAAGAGTATCAAATGTGTGTCAAAGAAAGGAGGTAGGCAGTTGTTTCCATATGCCAGTTCAACACCACTGAAAACACTAGGAACATTCAATGCAGAAATTGTAGCTGGGAATTACAGGACAGATGCTTGGTTCAACTGTGATAGATGGCAGTGCAGAACCAATTCTCAGTAAGGAAACCGCTATGAAACTTGGTGCACGAAAGATTGGACTAAAGATCAACTAAGTGCATTCTTTGCCAGAGATTCCCAACTGTCTGAACAAGTACCCTGATGTATTTCATGGACTAGAAAAAATGAAAAGTAGGCAGATCAAGCTTAAAATTAATCCTGAAATAAAGCCGATCGCTCAACCAATGCGACGCGTCCCGTTTGGGCTGCATGAAAAGGTCGAAGCCAAAGTCCAAGAGCTCATTGCAAGAGACATCATTGAGCCAATTGAAGAACCGACACCATGGGTGAATCTTGTTGTCATTGTACCCAAACCCTCAGGTGAGATAAAGTTGTGCTTGCACATGAGAAGGGCCAACGAAGCAATCCTGCGAGAGAGGCGCCCAATACCGACCGTAGACGAAGTGCTGCAAGACATGAGTGAAAGTAGAGTTTTCTCAAAGTTGGATCTGAAGTGGGGCTTCGACCAATTAGAACTCCATCCTGATTCACACAACATTACCACTTTTGTGACTCAATGTGGACTGTACAGGTACAAAAGGCTGCTATTTGGGATAAATGTTGCACCTGAAATATATCAGCATGAAATTCAGAAGGTCTTGCAAGGGATTCCGGGGGTTGCAAACATATCTGATGATATTGTTGTGCATGGTCCTTCGACAGAAGAGCACAACAAACGACTGGAACAAGTTGTCCAGAGGCTTTCAGCAGCAAATTTGACACTAAATGTTGACAAGTGTGAATTTAAAAGGTCCAGTCCATTTATGGGACACCATTTGTCAGATCAGGGAATTGATGTTACGAAAGAAAAAGTTCAAGCTGTTGTGAAGGCCAGACAGCCTGAAACTGTAAGTGAAGTTAAAAGTTTCTTGGGTCTTGTAAACTACTATTCGCGGTTCATTCCTGACTACTCCACATTGACAGAACCGTTGAGACAGTTAACTAGAAAGAACCATCCGTTTGTGTTCGGGAAGGAGCAAGTTGAGTCATTCAAGGCACTCAAAGCAGCCCTTGCAAGTAGCAAAACCCTAGGCTACTATAGAGTAACCGAGAAGACCAAAGTAATAACAGACACCAGTCCTGTTGGTCTCGGAGCAGTCCTGGCACAAAAACAAACCAATGCAAATTGGCGAATCATCTCATATGCAAGTCTCAGCGATGTAGAATGCAGGTATTCACAGACTGAAAAAGAAGCTCTCGCCTTAGTTTGAGCATGTGAGAAGTTTCATCCATACATATACAGGATATCTTTTGAGCTGGTCACCGATCACAAGCCTTTGGAGGCAATCTACTCACCAAAATCAAAACCTTGCGCTAGGATAGAGCGTTGGGTCTTGCGTCTGCAACAGTACGACTTCAAAGTTGTGTATGCACCAGGAAAGAGCAATAGTGCTGATCCACTGTCCCGATTGTTAAAGGAAAGGTTTGTGAAACCTCTAGCCATTTCATGTAGTGCTGAAAAGTATGTGAGGTTTGTTGCAGTGAACGCAACGCCTCAGGCTGTAACAACTCGGGAAGCTGAGAGAGTTTCCGCGAGCAATGATGAGCTGGAAATTGTGCGACAGTGTATAGATTCCGGTGATTGGAATCATTGTGAATTGAAGCAGTATGTGATTGTGAGTTCTGAATTGTGCTGTGTAGGAAAGATGGTGCTGCGAGGTAGTCACATAGTAATTCCCAAGTGTTTGCGACCCAGAGTCTTGTCACTAGCACATGAAGGGCATCTTGGTGTTGTGGTGCAGAATTTGAGATCTAAAGTATGGTGACCGAACATGGATAAGGAGGTGGAAAAGTTCTGTAAAACATGTCATGGTTGTCAGTTGGTAAGCAAGCCAAGTCCTCCAGAACTGATTCAGACCACAGCGGTCCCTTCAAAGCCTTGGGAGAACTTAGCAATGGAGTTCTTGGGTCCACTACCTTCAGGTGAATCAATGCTAGTTGTTATTGACTATTACAGTCGATATTATGAATGCAAGGTCATGCAATCAACCACTGCACAGAAAACTGTAGATGCTTTCAAAAGCATGTTCTCCAGACATGGGTTACCGGTGTCAATCCACTCCGACAATGGTCCTCAGTTTATATCAGAGACAATATACTTTGTGCTGTACAGAGTAGATTTCACAGAGTAAAACTATCACAGCCAGAAATATTCTTTATATTCCCGACTCTATTTAAATAGGGTGTGCTGTGTCCATGACCATCAAAGGTATTAAATTCTGAGTTACAGGCTGTTCACCTCCACACTCCACACTCCACCAGGGGGAGATGAGACATGGGCGGAGATGCAGGGGATCAAGTTCAGAGCCAACACAAAACTATAAGAATAAAATATTTCAATAAATTAAAAAATAATAATCTTTTCATTTTATTACACTTGATCTTTCATTATTACCCACACATTTTGGTTCCTGTTCCTGGAGAAGTTACTGATGGACCCTTCAATGTTTCATTTTTTTTTTTTTTTTTTAATTTATTCCCGATCAGCAGAGCTCACTAACTTCAGCTTCACTTTCATTACAATGGAGGCCTGAGTTATAAAAGGCTGGCGATGTCTCACTATCTGTGGTGAGAGATTCATGTAAAAGAACAATCGGGATGGTTGTCAAGAGACGCTGCAGAACATTTCTGCCCTGTGATGGTCTGACGAGCTGTCCAGGGTGAACTCTGACCTTGCCCACAGATGGGTGTTAACTGCCCCGCAACCCAAAATAAGATGAAGCATTCAGGAACAAGAATTAATGTTTCCTGTCATGTTTCTCCTTAGTTTTTTTTTTTTTTTTTGTGTGTGTGTTTTTTTTTTTTTTTCTCATTGTGAACCTCTGCTGCCCCTGCTGGTTGCCCGTGCTGGAAAGCATCCCCTGACAGTTATAGTAGAGTTTTAAGAAGAAAAGCATCACCTCTTCACACCACCTTGTTGTTGATAATATTAACACATATCCAAGTCTACATTTCTAATGCAGAATACAAATATCTCTCTCTCTCTCTCTCTCTCTCTCTCTCTCTCTCTCTCTCTCTCTCTGATCTGAAATAATTAAGTTGTAGCAACTACATAGGAATACAATTGATGAGTCATACGATGAAGTTATGGGAAATAATAGTGGAAGCGAGACTAAGGTCAGAATTTGTGAACAATAGTTTGGTTTCATGCCAAGAAAGAGCACCACAGATGCAGTGTTTGCTTTGAGGATGTTACTAGAGAAGTACAGAGAAGGTCAGACGGAGCTGCATTGTGCCTTTGTGGATCTGGATGAAGCATATGACAGGGTGCCAAGAGAGGAACTGTGCAGGGTCGAAACCCGTCCTGGTTTCTGATGGATCCAGTGCATCTAGTAGCTGCTCATTGGAAATCCAGAGACAGTACAGGACAGAGCGAGCGACCGGCACTCCAGGTGTCTTCATGACAGGAGAGAAAGAGGTCAAGGACTCTCCATAAAAATCTGGAAGATAAAATAAAATAAAATAAATTTATGAAAATATTAAGAAATAATTTTGACATATTCCATGAAAAAAGGTCTGATATTTTAGGGCAATATACCTCAGAAACAGAACACCAAAAAAGGTAAGATCCCAGAGTTAAAACTTTACTCTTTACATTTTATTACAGTTGATCCGTCATTATTTCCCACCCACTTTGGTTCCTGTCCCTACACCGGTCACGCTTTTTCACCCAACCTGTCAATCTACAGCACTTATCATGATATCAGTGAGAGATTCCAAAGGAAATCTTCCAAGTTTCTGGAATAATTATTCTGAAATCTGTGAGAGGAGAGCGATGGGATTCCAATATGGACAAGAGAGGAATTTGTGAAAAATATTATTTCTCAGTGAGGTGTGAATGAACAGGACGTGAAAATGGAGAGAAAAGTTGAACGTGTTCAGTTCACATGACTGCAATCTGGGTTTCCACCTGGAGGACTTACTGACGGACCCTTCAATCTCTCGTGGTGTTTTTATTCCTGATCAGCAGAGCTCAGTAACTTCAGCTTCACTTTCTATGCAATGGAGCCCTTAATCTCGCTATAAACATACATCACTGTTTTCCTTTCAGTTGTTAATTACTGTACACTTAATCGTGTTTCTCGTCCTTCCCAGAGCAGGGAACTGGCTTAGAAAAGTCCAGTCATGTCTCTCACTGCCTTTGGCGAGAGGTTCATGACAAAGAATTATCTCTGACGTTCGTCAAGAACAGCTACATAGCATTTCTGCCCTGCAATGGCCTGATGAGCTCTCCAGGGTGAACTCTAGCATTGCCCAGAGTCAGCTGAGCTGGGCACTGGCCTCCCTGTGACCCAAATTAAGATTAAATGGTAACAGAAAATGAATGAATGAATGAATGAATGATCTTTAGCTTTCGTGTTTGGGAAATAATTATTCAACTGTTTATCCTGAAATGTTTATTGAATTAGAACTGCCCGCAGTGCAGCTAACTGGGATATAAAAGGTGGGCCAGAACCAGTGCCGACTTTCATCAAGAGTAGCTGCATAGCACTCATTCTGTTTCTTCCTGCGATGGCCTGGCGAGCTGTCTAGGATGTGCTCTGCCCTCATCCAGAGTCAGCTGAGGTGTGCATCAGCGTTCCGATGAAGCGGTTCAGAAATGGAATGAATGAATGTATGAATTAGAACTGAACTGTGATGGAGCTGATGTTTTTGTGCAGCGCTGTAGTTTGCCGTGTCTCTGTGTGGTAATGAGCGCAGTAATATACAGCTGTGTCCTCAGTCTGCAGATTCTGTCCTTGAATTATTGTTTTAGTTGCAGTGTCTCTGGAGATGGTGAACTTATTTTTCAGTTTCTCACTATAAACTAGCCCCCCCCCCCCCCCACACCATTATTGTAGAGGTATCAATTCCACTCCAGAGCCTTGTCTGCAGGTTGTCGGATCCAGGCTGTATAATAGCTCTGAACTGAATATGAAACCTTACAAGGAGATGGAGAGACTCTGACCTGGATGGACTGTAGTGGAAGCAGGTTGAGTCAGTTCCTCACTGTGCACATCTGTGGAGGAAAACACACAGTGATATCTCACACTATATACACTGCACATTTATTACTATTGTAGTAAATGAATGAATTTGAGAAAACACTCACAGGAAGTAGATGCCAACAGGAGTTGTTTGTACTGGAGTCTTCTCACATCCCATAAACAGACTGATGTTTAGCCCTGATGCTTCACTTTGGTTATCTGCTGATGATGAGAGGATAATGTATTTCAAATAGGTTTAAATCATGAGGAGAAACTTCATCTTGTAGAGGATTTGCGGATTATTAAAAGAGTGAAATCTCTTATTCCGGCACATTGTGTTGTGGCGTGAGTTTTGTGGGCATTTATTTTAGTTTTTTTGTGGTTCCTTGGTTTTTACATAATCCTTTTTTCTCCCAAGCAGTGCAGGCTGTGGCTGAGGGGTGTGGCTGACCTACTTCTGACTGATTGCACCAGGGCACACCTGATCCCACTGCTCAATCAACTCACGAGACCAGCTGCACCTTCACCTTGCAGCCAGAAGATTTCATCTCACTCAGGCGCTGCTTTGTGTTCTCTTCTTGCTTCTGGTTTCTTGCTCTGTGGTCCCAGTAACAGTCTGCAACTCTCTTTTTGTTCTTGATTATTTTCGTCAGCATCTCCAAGCAAGGAATAAAATTTACCTGTTGAATCATCTCCTGCCATTCCTGAATCCGGCTGAAATTTCAAACTATAACACAATGCCTCATTTAGGAACCTTATCAACCCCAATAATAACACAATATTATATTTAGAAGATTCTGTTTGGAGTTATTTCCAGGTGTTCCTGTAATGTACATGTTATAATTCACCTTAAATGTAATCTTACTGCATTCAGCTGCTAACATTAACACAAACAATGACTGGAGATTTAGTTTTACTGATAACCAGCAAACGAACTGTGTGTATCGACAACTGACCATAGGTCATGATAATAGGTGTGTTATAAAAGGAACAAAATAGTTGTGATGAGGTATGATGTCACATAAGATTATTTAAATAATATACTCTTTTTACTATACTCTCTCTGTGTTTAACAGGAATGAATGCTAGTTTATTAATCATTAACATCTGAGATGTTGTTTCCATGAAGATAATACGTTCATCTAGATGTGAAGATAGAACACAGACTTCAATAAATGAAATATTTTTAAATGAACTGTTTAAAAATTTACCAATTTATCATTTCAAACAAATCTCACTGCCAAAAGAGCAGCAATTTCTTGGAGTGCAGGACAGATATAAAATCATGATTTATCTGAACCAAGCTCAATAATCTTGTGAGGAAGAAATGTAGAGGTTTATTTAAAAAGCAACACTTTAACCTCATTAGATTAACTGGCAGTGAGACAGTTTATGGCGTCTTCTGATATTGATGATAAACTTAGAAGTTAAAAACACGTTGATAAACTTGGATCTCGGCCTCGAACTGGTCTCTGTACTGGGTGTTTTTGTATAGGGATGTTATTGATGTGTATCACTGTGGTTGCCGTGCGCAGTAATACACAGCTGTGTCTTCAGTCTGCATGTTCTGTCCTGTTAATGTTACTGTGTTTTTGGACGTGTCTCTGGAAACCTGAAACCTGCTTTTCAGTTTCTCACTGTAGTAAGTGCTACCATCATAACATATATCTCCGATCCACTCCAGAGTTTTTCCTGCAGGTTGTCGTATCCAGTCTGTACAGTAGCTGCTACCAGATACTGAATATCCAGATACTGTACAAGTCAGAGTGAGTGACTGTCCAGGGGTTAATACTGTGGATCTGGTCTGGATCAGCTCAACACAGTGGACACCTGTTAAAGAAAAGTTATTTTAATGTTGGAAAAGTAAAAAGCTTAAAGTAATCAAAACTGTACTATATGTGAAATATAAAAACACTTACAGTGTGCGGCTGCCAGCAGCAGCAGCAGCAGGAGGGATGTAGAGATCATGGTGTGTGTTGAAGCAGAATCAGTAAAAGCTCCTGGTCTTCATTGCTTAAATATAGAACACAGAAGGACATTTACATAGAGAGGGGATTTTATAGACTGTCAGTTGTTTTCAGGTGAATAAGTGAACACACTGTAAATAACAACATTTTGTGATCTAGAGTAGATTCAGTGCAGAAGGAAGACAGGGAAAGGAGGAAATTATACATTTTCAGAAATTAAAAGTAAGGATTATATTCTAAATTTAGAATGATGATGATGATGATTATTATTATTATTATTATTATTATTATTATTATTATTAATATTATTATTATTGTTGTTGTTATTGTTGTTGTCCCACTGTGCACTAACAACTTGCTTGATGTTAACAGAAGACCTCAACACAATTTCACAGTGTTTTGCAATACGAATAACGCTTTCTACTGAGACAACAAGTCCACCTTTATTTTTTAAAATAAGTAAGGCTGATGTACATTCTGAGGCAGGCCTGATAAGTGCCACTGAACATTTGCTGCAAGATATCGTCTTAGTCGCTGCACGCACTACCCATCCAGCAATATATTCTAAGATTCTCTCACCAAATGCACTCAGCCCAGGTTTGGTAACACTGTATGTGTGATCACAGAGAGCTGAATCAAAAGAGATTGCAGGCACAACCATATCAGCCACAGTATCAACAATATTCAATATGGCTGTTGTGTCCTGTGTTACACAATTTGCTTTAATAGAACCAGTGATAGATACACCAGCATGACTAAGCAGGGATCTGAAAGCACCGGAGAACTGCAAAGCTGATGGGTTTTTATTCCACCCACCACGCTGTCGCACAGCAGAGAAAAATTAGTTCCAAATGGTTCTGAGATAACTTGTATGTCAATAAATATCTCTGTACAGGGTTTTGACCCATTAACAATTCCTTGGGCAATTTAAGGATACTCTCAACACAGGAAACCAATGACACCCATCTTTCTCTTACCAAAACACATCTTTCCACTAGACATATCTGTCATACTCAATAACAACTGACTCTGCATTAAAAACCTCTCAGTGTAAGCAAGATTTTCTGGCCTTAGTGGACTTTTATAACCTTTTACCCAAGGCAGACGACTGTTGAAAATATTAAAGGGATGGTCAATAACAGTTACAAAATTTGCTGTCCCCTCACAGTCTTCAAAATAATCACAACCTATTTGACGTCCATACCGTAAAGCAGCAGCTACTGAAGCACTCACTGTTTGTGCTGCTAACCTCATAGTCATTGTCTGCTTTTGGAAGCGATTATGTTTAGTGGTAAGTTTGTTTGCAGCAGGTAAACCTTCAGAAACTTTAAGTTCCTGCAAACGTACAATATCTTTCCATTTAGCTGTACCAACAGACGTTTTGATTTCACTCAAAGAACGAAGTGCACCGCTGACATTTTAAGCAGGTGACAAGCATGAAAGAACACATGAATGTTACGAGAACTTTCAGATGGGTGTGGAAAACGACTATTGATATTATGTACAATTGAACAGCATAAAAGAGTTGTCATTTTTTGATTTGTACTATGACCATCCATAACAAGAGCCAAAACATGTACATTACAATCAGACAGTGCAAAAACAACAGATAATAACAATTGACACTGGATTTCTGCTGATAAACTATTGGTTAAAAAATATGCAACTGGCACTTTCCACTGGCGCTGGAGGCCAACAGCCATAATAACCAGTGTCTCAGTAACCTCTCATGCACCACCTTCCAGTGACCCTGCACCAAGGTCAACGAAGCCAACCATCTCTTGATGCTTTGGATCCCAGTCGAGATGCTTCCTCAGAAACATTCCATCAGGCATGATGCTGTAGTAGCTGTGGTTTCATGAATCAGCGGCTGCCTTTGACTGAAGCAGGTTTAGCACCTGCTGGGAAATTTCATGCTTCGCTGATATGCTACTCACCCATCTAGAATGGAACATAAGAACAACATTTGAATTGCATTATCCAACAAGAGATCTAGGACCAGGTCCCTCATCTGGGCAAGCTGATGCGGGATTGACTATGAAATAAAATATTAGATATGATACATTAACATCTGTATTTTTTTTTTCATGGAATTCAATTACTATGACAGGTGGCACCACCATATGATCTTATTTTATTGCGGGGCCCTATGTAACTTCACACTCATAATATAAAAACCATTTGCTGTGGTAATTGTGGTAAAAGGTACTCTAGAGAAATATAAAAAGTTCTCAAGATATAAATTCTGTAGCTTTCTGTAGCTATGTTGCATACATCAATCTATTAGCCCTATCCATACCTATGTCTAAATACAGATCCTGCTCAGTTTTTGTGTTCTTCTGATATATGTAACAGTGGTTAGAAAAACTCAATGGTCTATGGAAGAGGATTTTAATCAACTTACTAACTTATTGATATTATCAGGGTTGTGCCCAAGATTTTAAGAGAGGTGAGTATAATTTGCCCCAGAGAGTGAAAAATGCCAGAAGTGCGAAACCTCTCTAGGGGGGTCCAGTGGCTCCCACTGGAAAATTTGTGGAAAATTAAAGCTCCTGATATGAATGCTGGTGTATTATCACAGTACATATTAGGACTGCAGAATGTACTGTGTTCTACTGAACATATGAGTATTTCATCCTGTTTTTCCTATTTGGACATTGAAAATATTATATGAATAGGGAAACATGAGGGGAAAATGATGAAAGGAAGAAAGAAAGAACTCACACAATCTTTTAGTCTGATAAACTGGAGCTCCAACAAAAGTCCAAAAGGTTAACAATAATTAACACAAAATTTTAATAGTTATTCATAAATTTCAGGGTAAGTAATGTTACTGAAGCTTCAAGCCTAATGCCTAATGAAGGTTAAACTGAAACACACTTACCGGTGAAAAGTTACTTTCTTTGCGATCGCCTGCACGGTTTTGACAGCCAACAGCACAACAAGAATTAACCATATTGACACAAAACACGCAAAACCGAACATATTCTAATAAAATTTGATGTTGTTATGTTTAAAACGTACTACTAGTATTATAAGGATGCCAAAGGATGTCGACTCTCAATTGAAAATAGTACCCGAAGTTTTGTTTTGCCTGAAATGGAAGTTGAAGCCGAATTGTCACGTGAAAGGGGCAAGTCCGCAGTCTAGTGTTTCTTCCAGTCAACAGTATCCGGTGCCCACTGTTTCCCAGTCCCCTCCAGCAACTGCCTAAACCTCTACATGTCTTCCTTTCGGCTTTTTTCCCTTTTACTCGGGAGTCGCCACAGCGAATCATCTGATTCGTATGTTTTGATTAGGCAGAGGTTTTTACGTCGGATGCCCTTCCTGTCACAACCCTTTATAGCAAGGGACAGAACCACGCTGACGACTTTGCAGCCTACTCTTGTCGAAAGTCAGCAATGGTTCTTTTACATGCCTCTCACCATAGACAGTGAGAGAGATGGCCCGCCTTTGATAACCCAGTTAGCCGCACTGGGGGGACAGTGACAACCCTGTGGAGAGTGGGACTCGAACCCCCAACCTTTGGATCAGCGATCCAGCACCCTATACCACTAGACCACCACTGTCACTGTAAAATCCCCAAGCAATTAACTTTAGCCTCTAGATGTTGCTGTAGCAAACTATAATTACATAAATAATTTAACTAATTGAATCACCTCCCTTGCACCTCAAATACGTAATTTAAAACATGCAGCTAATTTCTTGTTCAGCACGTTCAACATGGCTTGGAGGTACATCTATAAATTTTCATTTGAGTAGTGATAATAGATAACAAACCAGTGTCTCCCCCTCACGCCGGTCCCAAGCCCAGATAAATGCAGAGGGTTGCGACAGGAAGGGCATCCGGCGTAAAACTTCTGCCACATTTCTCATGCAAATGATCAAAACGAAATTCATACCAGATCGGTTGAGGCCATCAGTGCTGTTAACCAACAGGGTGCTGGTGGAAATTGGACTACTGTTGGTCGAAGAAGGAGAGGCGGGAGGCGTGTCCGTAGGCAGAGAGAAAAGAGGAAATGGGTGAGTCTAGGACTGAGAGTAAGGACTTTGAATGTTGGAACTATGAACGAAAAAGCTAGAGAGCTGGCTGACAGAGGAGGAAGGTGGACATACTGTGTGTTCAGGAGACCAGGTGGAAAGGTAGCAAGGCTCCAAGCTTAGGAGCAGGGTTTAAGCTGTTTTATCACGGTGTGGATGGGAAGAGAAATGGAGTAGGAGTCATCTTGAAGGAGGGGTTTGTCAGGAATGTTCTAGAAGTGAAAAGAGTGTCAGACAGAGTGATGAGTCTCAAGTTCGAAATTGAAGGTGTGATGGTCAATGTTGTTAGTGCTTATGCCCCACAGGCAGGATGTGAGCGAGAAGAGAGATTCTGGAGTGAGTTAGATGAAGTGATGCAGAGTACCCCCAGAGGTGAAAGAGTGGTCATTGGGGCAGACTTCAATGGACATGTTGGTGCAGGAACAGAGGGGACGAGAATGTTATGGGCAGGTTTGGTATCCAGGACAGGAACACAGAAGAACAGGTGTTGATCGATTTTGCAAAAAGGATGGAAATAGCTGTGGTGAATACTTTCTTCCAGAAGAGACAGGAACATAGAGTGACTAATGAAAGCGGAAGTCAGTGACTGCAAAGTAGCAGTGGGTGAGAGTGTTGCCAAACAGCATAGAATAGTGGTGTTCAGGATGACGGTGATGGTGAGGAAGGTGAAAAAGGCAAAAGCAGAGCAGAAGACAAAGTGGTGGAAGCTGAAAAAGGAAGAGTATCATGTTGTCTTCAAGGAGGAGTTGAAACAGGCATTGGGTAGTCAGGAAGTGCTTCCAGATGACTGGACAACCACAGCCAATGTGATCATGGAGACAGATAGGAGAGTACTTGGTGTGTCCTCTGGAAGCAAAGTAGATAAGGAGTTTTGGTGGTGGAATGTGGAAGTGCAGGAGTGTGTACAAAAAAAAAGGTTAGCTAAGAAGAAGTGGGACACTGAGAGGACCAAAGAGAGCAAACAGGAGTACAGGGAGACACACCGTAAGGCGAAGGTAGCAGTGTCAAAAGCCAAACAGAGGGCGTATGATGACTTGTATGATAGGTTGGACAGTAAGGAGGGAGAAAATTATTTATACAGGTTGCCACAGTAGAGAAATAGAGATGGGAAAGACATGCAGCAAGTTAGAGTGATAAAGGACAGAAAGGGAAATGTATTGACTGATGACAGAAGTGTGCTGGGAAGATGGAAAGAGTACTTTGAAGAGCTGATGAATGAGGAAAATGAGAGAGAAAAAAGAGTAGAAGGGGTGACTGTTGAGGACCAGGAAGTAGCAAAGATTAGTAAGGGTGAAGTGAGGAGGGCATTGAAGAGGATGAAGAGTAGAAAGGAAAGTTGGTCCTGTTGACATACCGGTGGAGGTATGGAAATGTCTACGGGAGGTAGCAGTAGATTTTCTGACAAGAACATTCAACAAGGTCTTAGAAAGTGAGAGGATGCCGGAGGAATGGAGAAGAAGTGTGCTTGTGCCCATTTTTAAGAACAAGGGAGACGTGCAGAGTTGTGGCAACTACAGAGGGATAAAGTTGATGAGCCATACAATGAAATTGTGGGAAAGAATAGTGGAAGCTAGACTAAGGGCAGAGGTCAGCATTTGTCAACAACAGTTTGGTTTCATGCCAAGAAAGAGCACCACAGATGCAGTGTTTGCTTTGAGGATGTTAATAGAGAAGTACAGAGAAGGTCAGACGGAGCTGCATTGTGCCTTTGTGGATCTGGAGAAAGCATATGACAGGGTGCCGAGAGAAGAACTGTGGTATTGTATGAGGAAGTCTGGAATGGCAGAGAAGTATGTTAGAGTGGTGCAGGACATGTATAAGAGATGTAAAACAGTGGTAAGGTGTGCTGTCGGTGTAACAGAGAGTTCAAGGTAACCACCAAGAATATCTGGAACTGTTTGTTCTCCCTGCCTCTTTCTTTCTTCCCTAGTGTAGGGATGGCCATGGTTGCAGACTCACAATTCCCACATTGACTGGCGCACCCTCACCATACGCGGCTGGAGCGACTACTGTCTGCAGCACTGCCTAATGGTGGCCGTGCCCTCCCAAACTTCATAAACACTGATCAACCTGGAGGATCTGGACTTAGTCGGTGTGCTCGAATAATATCACGACCTGCAAGAGGTTTCAGCAAGGACTGGGCTCACTCCTTACCTCCTCATCGATCCACCGAACTCTTTCCTGCTCCGACAATGCTTCTTTTGGCCAACGATGCCAGCTGACACCAGGGAGTTTGTGGGAGCTTGCGCCACCTGTGCCCGGAGCAAGTCCTCCCATCATGCACCCACAGGCCTACTCCAACCGTTACCCGTTCCCCATCGCCCCTGGTTGCACATTGTAGTGGATTTCATCACCGGGTTACCCCCGTCTGAGGCCAACACTGTTATCCTGATAGTAATGGACCGATTCTCCAAGGCGGTCCATTTCGTTGCCCTACCAAAACTCCCCTCAGCAATGGAAACAGTAGGTCTCCTGATCCAACACGTCTTTCGCCTCCATGGCATCCCCAGGACATTGTGTTAGACCGGGGCCCCCAGTTTGCATCCAGAATTTGGAAGGCATTCTGCAACACCTTGGGAGTCTTCTGCAGCTTGACCTCTGGTTACCACAGTCGAACGGGCAGGCGGAATGCGTGAATCAAAGCCTCGGATCCTCCCTGCGCTGCATCACATCCTGCCTCCCAGTCTCCTGGGCCACACACCTCCCATGGGTCGAATACGCACAAAATCCGCTGATCTGCATCGCCACCGGGATGTCCCCCTTCATGGTGATCAATGGGTTCCAGCCCCACTGTTTCCCAGCCAGAAGGTCGAGGTGGCTATCCCATCGGTCCAGGCACAGTTCCACAGAGCATGCTGGGTCTGGATAGAAGCACAGGCTGCCCTGGAATGAACAGTGGCATAAAACCGGAGGATTGCCGATCGCCACCGAACCCCGGCACCTCCCTATACGGTCGGACAACAAGTGTGGCTTTCCTCCCAGGACCTGCCCCTTGATTCCAAAAAACTCTCTCCCCGATACATTGGGCCCTATGTGATTGAGAAAAATCATAAACCCCAGCGCCGTCCAACTGAGACTCCCACCCTCACTCAAGGTAGACCCAGTTTTTCATGTTTCCCTAATTAAGCCTGTGGTAGAAAGTCCCCTCCACCCCTCCTCCCCGATTGATTGACGGGCATCCCGCATACACGGTCAACCGGATCCTTAATGTACGCAGGTGGGGCCGAGGCTTTCATTATTTAGTGGACTGGGAGAGGTATGCTCCCGAAGAGAGGTCATGGATTCCCCGCTCCCGAATCCTGGACCCGGACCTGTTAGATGAATTCTATCGCCAGTTCCCGGACAAGCCTGGTCAGGCGCCAGGTGGCACCCCTTAAGGGGGGGGGGGGGTACTGTCATGGTCTGTGCTGGCTGGCGAACTCACTCTCCCTTAATTCATTGCAGGCGCTGGCGAGGGGCGTGGCGGTTGCCGGTAGAGGAGATCCGAGCTGAGTGCACCTGGTCCTAATCTGCAATCAGCAGCAGCCAGCAATAAATGGGAGCGGCATGCTCCCCTCCGCTTTCAGAAGATTGGTTTCACCATGACTCTGCTCCTTGACTTTCTCTCTGATCCCTGGTTCATGCTTCCTGTGCGACCAGTTCTCTCGATTTTCGTATTCTAGTGATTGACAGTGCTTAGTGTTTAATAAATCGTTGAACCTTCTTTCGGTCTCCTGCATCTTTGGGTCCTACGCATACACTACAGGCACAACACTTATATCCCCACTTTAAACCAAATTGATTTATCCACTTTTATTTTATTTTCCTTCCTTTTTCTGTTTTAATTCGTTCCTGGCACAAAAGAACAGTAGTTCTTCTCAATTTTCTTCTCTATGTCTTTCTCACTGTAAACCTCTGCTGCCCCCTGCAGTCTACTGGGGATGTTGTGCATCCTCTGTCAGTTCGAATCACATAATCAACTGAAGACGAATTAAAAGAACAGCATGACTTCATAATCGATTTGTTGTGGATTAATTTCAACACATGTCCAAGTCTTCCATTCCTTACAAACACAGAATTCTAATTTCTCTCTCTCTCTCTCTCTCTCTCTCTCTCTCTCTCTCTCTCTCTCTCTGAATTTAATATAAATATTAATTCTTGTGAGTGTGGTTTGAATTGAAAATTGTTAAGGTTCAAAAGCTATTGTTTACAAGTGGGATAAAAACTGTACTTTAAAATAAATTTCAATTAAATCTCTTTAAAAGTGAATAAAATCTATTTTATGAAAACAAAAATAACTGAGCAAACCTTCATATCAATGATTATTGAATAATTATGTAAGTTTTTATACTGAAATGTAGTTATTATGCCGTATTATATTTTATATAAATGTACTTATTATTTAAATCCAGATCTGAATTATGATGATGTTTTTGTGCAGTGCTGCAGTTTGTTGTGTCAGTGTGGGTCACGAGCGCAGTAATACACAGCTGTGTCTTCAGCCTGCATGTTCTGACCCCGTAAGGTCACACTGTTACTGGAAGTGTCTCGAGAGACGATAAACTTGTCTTTAAGTGAATCTTTCTTAGCAGTGTTTCCATTATAGTAAATGATGTTGATCCATTCTAAAGCTTTTCCTGCAGGGTGTCAGATCCAAGCTGTTCCATAGTGACTGCTGCTATCAGTGATCAAAGCTCCAGACACTTTACAGGTGATGGTTAAAGTCTCTCCTGGCTTTATAAGCACTGAGGCTGGCTGGATGAGCTCAGTAGCACACAACACGAAGAGAAAAAGAAAAGGTTGACATGTTGAGCTGAAAGGATGAGATGAACTAATAAAGCTCGAACCCAAACACTCACAAGGGGCGAGAAGCAGCAGCAGCAGTGGAGCTGAAGCAAACATGTTTGTGTTGAAGGAGGATGAATGAGAAGTGCTTCCTCTCTAGATAAGCACGCTGCTAATATTACAAGAGCAGATGGAGATTTGCATAAACATTACAGAGAAGCTGTGTTGAGTGCAGATCTGCAGCTGGGAATCATAATCACATCCCATTTTCTCTCCAATTAACATCAATTTAATGCAACAAAAAATGCCATTATTATTATTATTATTATTATTATTATTATTCCTAATAATATCAATGTTCGAGTTTAATTATTTCAATAATTAATGTGCAAGCACCACAGTGGTGTAGTGGTGAGCAGAATCCCCTCACAAAAGGCATGTCCTAGGTTTGATTCCCATCTCAGTCATTTCTGTATGGAGTTTGCATATTCTCTCCGTGGGTTTCCTCCGGGTACTCTGGTCTCCTCCAACAGTCCAAAAACATTCACAGTAGTATAAGTGGCTGTCCCAAATCACCCCTAGATGTGAGTGTGAGTGTGAATGGTTGTGTAAGTATTGGCCTTGTAATGGCCTGGCAAGCTGTTCAGGGTGTCCCCTGCCTTTTCCCAGAGTGGACTGAGATTGACAAACAATGACATCATTTATTTCTGCACATATTAATTATCCATTCATGTTCTGAACCAATAATCACTATGTGCATAAATAAATTATATCATTATTTAGTTTTCTCATCATTATTATGGAAAACTAAATAATTAATCACCAGTCAGTACTGTTTCCATATTTGGTTCTCTCACACTATGGGACATTGCAATGTTTTCAGAACAGAGCGAAGCTACTTTTTTTTTTTTTTTTTTCATTTGTGACAGAAAAACTGATCTCGACATTTGACATTAAAATCTTCTTCTTCTTCTTCTTCTTCTTCTTTTCCTTTTGGCTTTTCCCTTCAGGGGGTCACCACAGTGAATCATCTGCCTGGTGTTCGGTGTGATGTGTGAAAGGAAGGTGTCGGCCAAAATTAAAGGAAAAGTGTACAAGACGGTGATGAGGCCAGCGATGTTGTATGGTTTAGAAACAGTGGCCCTGGGGGAAAGACAGGAGGCAGAGCTGGAGGTAGCAAGGATGAAAATGTTGAGGTTCTCTTTGGGAGTAACGAGGATGGATAGGATCAGGAATGAGTACATCAGAGGGACAGCACATGTAAGATGTTTTGGAGACAAAGTCAGAGAGGCTACATTGAGATGGTTTGGACATGTACAGAGGAGGGATAGTGAATATATTGGTAGTAGGATGCTGAGGCTTGAACTACCAAGCAGAAGGCCCAGAGGAAGACTAAAGAGACGATTCATGAATGTGGTGAAGGAGGACATGAAGGCGGTTGGTATAAGAGAAGAAGATGCAGAGGATAGGGTGAGATCGAGTAGATGATTCGCTGTGGCGACCCTGAAGGGAACAGCCGAAAGGAAAACAAGAAGAAGAAGACTTACAGTGTACGGCTGCCAGCAGCAGCAGCAGCAGCAGGAGGAGGGATGTAGAGATCACGGTGTGTGTTGAAGCAGAATCAGTAAAAGCTCCTGGTCTTCGTTGCTTAAATATAGAACAGAGAAGGACATTTACATATCTGCGCATTTCATCTTGGGAAAACCTTTGTGCTGCAAACATCACAGAGGGAATATATATTTAGTCTATTTTTTGTACAAATGTAAAAACATATCTCTACAAACTTAATATTGTTTCAAATTTATAGTCATCAGGGTAACAAGGTCACTTTAAAACATCACCTTGTTGTTAATTCTTTATATCGTGCCTTCAAACTTTTTGATTTTCAAGTAAAACCAAAATCATTTTTATTATTTCAGAGAAAGTTGTTATTTTAATTTTCCTTTGACTTTTAACATGAAGTTAATACAAACTAGCAAAAGGATATGGTATCATCATCATCATCATCATCATCATCATCATCAACAACAACAACTTCTTTTTCCTCTTCCTCTTCCTCTTCTTCTTCTTCCACTGAAACGGGAATCGGGTTGTGGAGGCAGAAAACAAAAGTCTTGCTATATGTAAAATATAATAATTACATAATATAATATAGTATAATAAGATAATTCTGAATGGATGAAATTAGAAAATAAAAATATTATAAATGGGGTTCTTGCTGTGCAGAATCATGTGTCATTGAGATGCTGTTACCCAGTAATAGGCTGCTGTGTCTTCTCTCTTCCCACTTTTCATGAATAGAAACACTTGCTGTTTACAGAAGATGGTGAAGTGGATATTGTCTTCATGGGAGTATTTTTTGTTTTTTCCGATCACGATGAGACTCTGTAGTTGCAACCCACCCCCAGTGCAGCTATGTGGGTTATCAGAGGCCAGCTATGTGTCTCACTGTCTGTGGAGAGAGGATCATGTAAAACAAGCATCGCTGACTTTTTAAGGGGTCGCTGCGTAGTCGTCACCGTGTTTATATTCTGCAATAGCCTGGCAAGATGACCAGGTAGAATTCTGACCTCACCTAGAGTCAGCTGAAATGGGCATCAGCCTCCTCCCAACCTTAATTAAGATTAAGCAGTTCAGAAAACGAATGAATAATGAGTTGCAATCCGTTTTGTGGATTTTGTGCAATCCAATTTTGTGGCTGAAATAGGCATTCATTCATTTTCTGTCACCATATAATCCTAATTAGGGTCACAAGGAGGCTGACACCCATCTCAGCTGACTCTGGGTAAGGGCAGAGTACACCTTGGACAACTCGCCAGGCCATCGAGGTCTATGCAGCTACTTTTGACGAAAGTTAGCAATGGTTCTTTTACATGAACCTCTCACCATAGACAGTGAGAGACATGTCTGGCCTTTGATGACCCAGTTAGCTACATTGCGGGGACAGTAACAACACGTTGAGGGTGAGGCTTAAACCTCCAACCTTGGATTCAGTGATGCAGTACCTTTACGACCAGGCCACCACTACCCCTGAAATAAGCAGCAAAGTTTAAATATTGAACCTCGATCAGTAAGTGTATTGTTCAGTTATAATGTTTACTGTCTTCTTCTTTTCCTTTCGGCTGTTCCCTTCAGGGGTCGCCACAGCAAATGATCTGCCTCCATCTCTCCCTATCCTCTGCATCTTCTACTCTTACATCAACTACCTTCATGTCCTCCTTCACCACATCTATAAATCTTCTCTTTGGTCTTTCTCGAGGCCTTCTGCCTGGTAGTTCCAACCTCAGCATCCTACTACCAATATACTCACTATCCCTCCTCTGTACATGTCCAAACCATCTCAATCTCGCCTCTCTGACTTTGTCTCCAAAACATCTAACATGTGCTGTCCCTCTGATGTACTCGTTTCTGATCCTATCCATCCTCGTTACTCCCAAAGAGAACCTCAACATTTTCATCTCTGCTACCTCCAACTCTGACTCCTGTCTTTTCCCCAGGGCCACTGTCTCTAAAACCATACAACATCGCTGGCCTCATCACCGTCTTCTACACTTTTCCCTTCATTCTTGCCAATACTCTCCTATCACACATCACACCGGACACTTTTCTCCATCCATTCCAACCTGCCTGCACACGCTTCTTCACCTCTTCAGTTATAATGTTTACTGTATGAGATGTTTTTGTTCAGGGATGTTGTTGATCTGTATCTGTGACGCTCGTATGTAGTAATACACAGCTGTGTGCTCAGTTTTCAGATTCTGTCCTTGAATTGTTGTTGTGTTAGTTGCACTGTCTCTGTAAATGCTGAACTTATTTTTCAGTTTCTCAATTTAACCTTATTAAACCTCAGCATGTAAGTGGATGTTGTGTCAGTGGAGAAAAAGCATCTCTCATCAGCTTAATTAATTTCTACTGCTGATAAATTCAGTATATCCAGTTCAGGTTTGCTTTCAACCTATCATCGTCATCTTCTTCTGTTTCTTCTGGGGTCCGGTCATGGGGGCAGCAACCTAAGCAATGAGGTGCAGAAGTTCCTCTCCACAGCCACTTCCTCCAGCTCTTTCGGGGGGGCACCGAGGCGTTCTCAGGCAATCCGAGAGACATAGTCCCTCCAGAGTGTTCTCAGTCGACCCTGGGGTCTCTCCCTGGTTGAACATGAGCAAAACACCCCACCAGGGAGGTATTCAGGAGGCATTCTGACTAGATGCCTGAGCAACTTCAACTGGCCCTTCTCAATGTGGAGGAAGGATGAACCAACAAGATTGCAAAAAGAAAATGCATTATAAAAAAGCTTACAAGAACCACATGGGATGCATCTACATCAACCTTGGCCTCATGCTTCAATGCTGCTGAATATTGCACCTCTGTGTAGACCAGAAGTTCGCACACAAAGCTTATTGATGCGAACCATTGGAGGCTTCCAGTTGTGAGTTCAATTGCACCACCCCACATCAGAAGGGAAGATGTGACTCAGAAAATGCTTAAAAAACTTAAAGGCATTGCAGATCATATAGCTCTCCTAGAATACATGAATGCTCCAACAACGTCAAGACTCAAGTCAAGAAACCTTTTTTACAAAGCAGAGCTTGAAGACTTTAATCCAACAGAAGCATGGAGAACAGAATGGGAAGCAAATGTTCCAACAGGTGGAAATGAGATAGATGATCCGACTCAACCCCTTCCTGGCTTCAAAACTCTTAAATGAAAACTCTGGGTAGTAACCAACAGACTCAGAACAAGACATGCAAAGACTGCATATATGATGCACAACTGGAAATGAAAGAACTCCCCTATATGTCCTCGGTGTAACAGTGCTCCTTAAACAACAGACCATATCATTCTAAATTTTCCAATGACAAGACTGGAAGGCAGCGGTTCAGAAAGCAGATGATGATGGCCTGGATAGATCAACATAATCTGGAGGTGTAAGCCATACGGCACAAACTAACTAATGCATAAGAGCAGCAGTTCAACTCCAAGCTCTCTCTGGATGGTAGAGCTTCTCACCTTATCTCTAAGGGAGAGCCCCACCACCCAGCAAAGGAAGTTCATTTCAGCTGATTGTATCTGTGATTTTATTCTTCTGGTCACTACCCAAAGTTCGTGACCATAGGTGAGGATTGGAATGTAGATCAAGTGGTAAATTGAAAGCTTTGCCTTGTGGCTCAGCCCCCTCTTCACCACAATGGACTGGTACTGGCTCAGTTTTACAGCAGAAGCTGTAGCGATCCCTCTGTCACTTTTCCTGCTCCATACTTCCCTCACTCGTGACCAAGACCCCAAGATATTTGAACTTGTCCACTTGGTGTAGGACCTCATTCCCGACCCAGAGGGTGCATTCCATCCTTGTCCAACTGAGAACCATATCCTCGGACTTGAAGTTGCTGATTCTCATCCAGGCTGCTTTGCACTCTACTGCGAATCACTCCAATGAGAGCTGGAGGTCCCGGCATGATGAAGCCAAATCTGCAATAAGCAGAGAAGAGATCCAATGGTCACCTAACCAGAACCCCTGAACACCTCGGCTGCGCCTAGGAATTCTGTCCATAAAAATTATGAACAGAATTGGTGACAAAGGACAGCCCTGGCCGACTCCAACCCTCACCGGAAACGAACTCAACCTGCTGTTACCAATATGGACCAAACTCTGGCTTCGGTGATACAGTGATCGAATGGCCCATAGCAACTGGTCCAGAATGCCGTACTGCTGGAGCATGTCCCACAAGATAGCCTGAGGGACACGATCGAAAGCCTTCTCCAAATCAACAAAGCACATGTGGACACATTGGGCAAATTCCCATCGCCCCCTCCAAGATCCTCTGGAGTGTAGAGTTGGTCAAGAGTGCTGTGGCTTTCAACTTTTCCACAAGAATGAACTATTTCAGTAAGTGTACAGGATGGCATGACTTTTTCAAAATGAAGGTTTTAAGTCAGAATGAGCATTACATATATGTATATTGGTCTCTATAAAATTTAACCTGGTAAAAGCACTGAGTCAGTGTTTGGATTCATAGTATTTTAATTGAACCACCACAGAATGGTCTTAAAGGACCCTGTGTTCAGCCAGGTCATTGTCCAATGTTCGGGGATGGAGGGATATGACTAAACACACACTCAGGTTAAAGCGGGATCGTATAACCCAGGTTTTTGAGCAGCTGCACTGTGTAAATAACCGTGAGTCTCATGTGCAGTAATTGCTCTGTCCCCCAATTGAAAATTCTGGCCTTTTAAAAACACCGTGCTGCTGGAGACATCTGCAGAGAAACTGATTTTACTCTTGAGTGAGTCCTTTGCATTCGGACTGCTGCTGCAGTACATATTCAATATATGCCAGTGTTCTGGATGGTGTTTGACTTCGAGTTTTTTCTCATCTCAGAAAGAAAATGTTTTTTCAAAAAAACGAGTTTCATGAGTTTTACCTCAGTTGAGTTTTACCTCAGGAGCAGTGCACTACTGCCCTCTACAGGTGCAAAAACAATTCCCCAAGGACCAGATGTGTGTTTTGTACTGAGCGGAGTGTGTGTGGAGCTTCTATCACTTGCTCTGCTCTCTCATTTAAACCTGACATCCCTGGGATAAGTGTACTGCAGAGAGACGAAGATGAACAGGGATGTTGTTGTCCAGGGCTGCAGTGAGGTTGAATGTTGTGCCTGCAGTGCAGTAATCTACAGCCATGTCCTCAGTCTGAAAGTTTTGTCCTCTTAAATAAATTGTGCTGATGGATGTGTCCTGGCTGATACTGATCGTGCTCTTCACTGTAGCTTTGAGATTAGTGTTACCACCATTACACAGATATCTGAGCCATTCCAGTGATTTCCCAGCAGGTTGTCATATCCAGTGAATATAATAACTGGACTTTGGGTTTCACCATACCTGTCAACCCAAGGCCGTTGGCGATCTTACAAATGGCTACTTATGCCCTTACAAAATAGCAACTAATCTTACGCGTCTTATTATCGCGTGCAATATGAAACAAAAATTAAACTCTATTTTTAATATAATATGAATTTATTGGTAATGTTGTAACATATAACCTGGTGCAATCAAATAAAAGAGTAATATCTTCAGCTGCATGATTAAGAAAATTTAACAGTGATCTTTATTATAACTATATGTAGCACTTTTGGCACTTTCAATCATTTCTTTTGATGGCTTCACTTCATGGCACTTGAGCTCGCAATTAAGTTTGACTTGAAGGTAATTTGTAAGTGTGTCCACTCCAAGAGATTTCCTGTACTCCGTGTTGATCTTTTGGACATGTGAAAATGCACGTTCACTGTCTGCATTGCTGTGTGGTCGACAAAGGAGACTTGAAAACAATACCTTCATCTGTGGGAACCTGATGTGTCCAAGAGGAGTGACTTGTTTCAAAATATTGGCCCAGTATTTGTCACAGTCCCCAGAGTCCATTTCTGTAGTCATGTCCATCACCAAGAACTGGTAATCATCCCATTCCTCTTTGAGTTGCTCTTCATCCACATACACTGAAAGAGACCTGTTCAGTGACACAACATGGGTATAGTCACACTGTTTTTTGGGTTCCAGCACTACCAAGTCTTTCAAAATGCTGTCTTCAAAAGGAAATTTATCAATCATCTTTTTGACAACAGCTTCATAAAAGCCTCTAACAGCCTCGAAGAATTTTGTTGTTGTTGCAGGGGAAATGGTGTCATCTTCTCTCAAGGTCTTCCGGGCTGCCATTCTGGTAGATGGCGTCCGTGGGCATTAGTTTTCCTTTTCTTTTTATCTGTTCCATCCATATTGTTATCACGTTTGTATCAACTGTATCCACTGCGAGTCACGAAAACTAACTGGGAATGATGGCGGAAGTGAAAGTGCGGTCACGTGGTCGGAAAGAGCAGACGATAGCAGACGATAACGCATAGCGATTCGCGAGAAAACGGCTACAGACCAATTCGGCGTATCGTCTCTTTACCGAAACGGTGACACAAAAAACGGAGTTAAAAAAAAAAGACGAAATGATCGAAAAGCGTACAGATTTCGGACGTACGGCGTACACATTTAAAAATCAGTGCTCACTTGTACAAATTACGCCAAAACCGTACAACTTGACAGGTATGGTTTCACAAGCGATGGAGAACGACTCCCCAAGTTTCATGAACACAGAGGCTGACTGAGTAAGTTCCACACCACCAACACCACCTGAAAATAACAGTGATAGATCATCAAATATCTCCAAGTCTTTTTCCACCTGGTATGAAATCTAAGTTCATTCAGCCAACTTGAAAACTTACAGAATGCAGCTGTTAGCAGCTGTTAGCAGTAATGATGAGAGCGTCACTGTTTAGTATACAACTTAAGTGAAATAAACTGCTCAGATGCTCTCTTCCTCTCACCACACACACACACACACACACACACACACACACACACACTCAGAGAGAGAGAGAGCGACCTCCTGAATATACAAGACATGGGTGGAAGACTTGCATAACATATGTGATAAAGTAGTACATGACCTTTAAGCTTGAGGTTTCCTAATTTATTCATTATTGTTATTTTTCTTTTGAAACTCTGAAATGAATTTAGAATGTCATTCTTTACATTTTATTACAGTTGATCCTTCAGTATGTCCGACTCATTTTGGTTACTATTCCTACACCGGTCAGGCTTTCACACCCGACTGTCAATCCACAGCATCCAACACTCTCTCTCTCTCTCTCTCTCTCTCTCTCTCTCTCTCTCTCTCTCTCTCTCTCTCTCCCTTGTGATTGAATTTCAAAGATTTGAAGTTCCCCACCCTGCGATGGCTTGGCAAACGGTCCAGGGTGTTCTTCACCCTCACCTAGAGTGGGCTGAGATTGTCCGCAGCCCACACACACACACACACACACACACACACACACACACACACACACACACACACACACACACACACACACACACACACACACAACCCCTACTATGCAGCTAACTGGGTTCTTAAAAGATGGCCATGTGTAAGAGATTCATGAAAAATAACTTTTGCTGACTTTTGTAAAGAGGAGCTGCAGAGCCGTCAGCATCTTTCTGCCCAAAGATGACCTGGCAAGCTGTCCAAGGTGTACTCTGCCATCACCCAGAGTCAGCTAGGATGGGCGCCAGCCTCCTCGCAACCCTAATTAGGATTATTCGGGTCAGACAATGAATGAATGCTTTGAAGTCAAGAACTATTGTAAACACTTGACGTGAGTATTATAGAAACTGGACTTTCAGATAAATTTAATTTAAAACAAGGTTTCAAATATTTTTAAATAATTTATTAAATAATAACAGAGTACATTTTGATTGTATTCATTCATTTTCCAAACCGCTTAATTCTAATTAAAGTCGCCGGGAGGCTGGCGCTCGTGTCATCCGACTCTGATCGAAGGTGGGGTACACCCTGTACATCTTGCCAGGCCATCGCAAGGCCAACACTCACTAAACCATTTATACTCACACTCACACCTAGGGGTGATCTGGGACAGCCAATTCCTACTGTGCATGTTTTTGGACGTTGGGAGAAAACTGGATTATAGGGGGAAACCTAAATTTTGATTTTACTCTTTGCATGATAATTATCTGTTTATACTGAATTATACATTTCATTATAATATTATTTTAGAAGTTGCTTATCTTAACCTGCAAATTCATCAAACAATGTGGATCATCCACCCGGATTTCATGAGACACTGATATAATAGATCTGTAATGAAGGTAAATTCCAGAAGGAATGTTGATGGATTTTCTTCGTTGTTTGAACCTCACTATGATGGATAAACGTGGTGTGATTTAGGGGTGTCATTGAAAACCTATTTTTGGTATCAATATATTGATAATTTTTTTTTTAATATGATGTATTGATATATTGGAATATTGCTGTACTGTTCCATAAATGCATTAAATAGAACAGACTTATGCATTGAATATTTTATAATAAAGTGACCAATTACTAAAGCCAAATCTGAAATAAAAGGCAGGATTTTAATTAACACCTTTTTGTATTTAACAAATATATAAACACTTGTTTCCTAGTTAATTTCAAGCAAGTTGTTTCTATTCTACAAACACTTGTCAATTGAAAAGTTTAAGACATATGCATTTTTACTATTCATAATTGTGATGCAAGAAGATGCACATATCTGCATTATCCGGTGGTAGGTGTCTCTTCTTGTTCAAAATGTTCCGTGCTGTTGAGAACACGTGCTCTGACGGCACACTAGAAGCAGGGACGTACCATTTACCATACAGTGAAACGGGACGTACCATTTATATAACGTTAGAAGTATCGATATCCCTTTTATAGGTATCGATTATTGATCGACATAATTATATCGGCGATATTCCGATATTCCGATTGTCAATGACATCCCTAGTGTGAATAAAGGAACAGCACCAGTCACTGGATTTAAAGCACAGAGAAAAGCAGAATATTCAGTCATTTCTAATGTGCAGGTTAAATATAAAGAAAACACTACAAGAGTAAAAGGTTAAGTACACTCTCGAAATTCAATGTATTGTGGATCGAATGGAAAAAAAAATCACATAACATACCATTTATGTGCTGTCATATTTGAAAGCCCAGTAGAACCAGATTACATTCATCTTCTTTTTTCTTTCTTCCTTTCGGCTTTTTCCCGGGAGTCACCACAGCCAATCATCTGATTCGCACATTTGAATGGCATCGGTTTTTACATCGGATGCCCTTCCTATCACAAGCCTTTTAGCAAGGGACAGAAACACGCTGATCCCATCCCAGCCAACTCCGGGCAAGGGCAGAGTACAACCTGGACATCTCGCCAGGCCATCGCAGGGCGGAAACACGCCAACGGCTTTGCAGCCTACTCTTGTCGAAAGTCAGCAATGGTTCTTTTACATGTCTCTTACCATAGACAGTGAGAGACATGGCCCGCCTTTGATAACCCAATTAGCTGCACTGGGGGGACAGTGACAAGCTTGTGGGGACTCGAACCCCCAACCTTAGGATCAGTGGTTGATCTTGATTAGGGTCACATGGAGGCCGCCACCCATCTTCATTGACTTTGGGTGAAAGCCAGAAAGGCTTGCCAGTCCATTCCACGCATTTTCACACCCAGGGGCATTTTTTGCTCTCGAATACACTTTCATCCATTTCTTGAAATTTCTCCTCTGTTGAATTTTTTTTTTTTTTTTTTTTAAAGAAGACCTGTTCAATCAGTACTTTTTGTAGTTTTCATGGAGGAGCATAACAGCACACCCCAAAATAAGTGTTCTGTGGAGGATGTTTTTGTACAGGGATGTTGTTGATGTGTATCACTGTGTACATAACGAGCGCAGTAATACACAGCTGTGTCTTCAGTCTGCATGTTCTGTCCCGCTAATGTTACTGTGTTTTTGGACGTGTCTCTGGAAATCTGAAACCTGCTTTTCAGTTTCTCACTGTAGGCAGTGCCACCACTGCTACATATATGTCCGATCCACTCCAGAGCTTTTCCTTCAGGGTGTCGTATCCAGCTTGTACAGTAGCTGCTATCAGTTAATGAATATCCAGATACTGTACAGGTCAGAGTGAGTGACTGTCCAGGGGTTAATACTGTGGATCTGGTCTGGATCAGCTCAACACAGTGAACACCTGTTAAAGAAAAGTTATTTTAATGTTAGAAAAGTAAAAAGCTTGAAGTAACCAAAACTGTATTATATGTGAAATATAAAAACACTTACAGTGTACGGCTGCCAGCAGCAGCAGCAGCAGGAGGGATGTAGAGATCATGGTGTGTGTTGAAGCAGAATCAGTAAAAGCTCCTGGTCTTCATTGCTTAAATATAGAACAGAGAAGGACATTTACATAGAGACACGCCTTAACCTAAATTTGTGAATTTTTTTCTGTGTGAGAGAACTCTCCACTACATATTCCAATGTATAATAATAATAATAATAATAATAATAATAATAATAATACAGTAACCGTGCTGCGATGACCTGGTGAGCAATCCAGTGTGTATCCTGCCATTTCCCTGAGTTGGCTAAGATAGGTTCCCCGCAACCCTAATCAGGATTAAGCGGTTTCAGAAAATCAATGAATGAATTACTGAATTAATTAATTAATTAATTAATAATAACAATAATCATAATCATAATAATAATAATAATAATAATAATAATAATAATAATAATAATAATAATAATAATAATAATAATTTTTACATTTTCATTCACATTAAATGTAGAAATAAAGTGTAGGATGAAACACATAATATTAATTTCTAATTAAACAATGCAATTACATATTCGACTAAAGAGCTGAGAAATCTTGGGATATTTAGTTAAACATCTATAATATAGTAAATTTCTCCGATGTGAGATTAATAAAGCTGTATCTTAATTTTTCTCTCTTATTTAAGTTTTAAGTTACTTCACAATCTGCAGATTCTCAGAAAATTCTCAAAACAACAAAAAAAAAGACTTTCTCGATTTTCGGCAAATGTTAAATAAACTGTATAATATGATCACTTAAACTATGAACTGATCTACAGCAGGGGTGCTCAATCCAGCTCCTGGAGATCTACCTTCCAGAAGACATTCACTCCAACCCTAATCGTGCCCACCTAAGCATCCAATCATCCAATCAGGACCTGACAGGAACTTACATGTCACATGGGCCACATCAGGGTTGGAGATAAAGTCATCTGGAAGGTAGATTTCCAAGAGCAGGATTGAGCACCCCTGATCTACAGCATTCATTATGATATCAGTGAGAGATCCCAAAGAAATTCTTTCCCAGTTTCAGTGAAAATGCAGAGACAGTACAGGACAGTGAGCGACTCTCCAGAGCTCCAGTAATTATCTCAACAGCTTCTAACATCATGTACTGAAATGGTTCACCTATCAACATTATGTATTTTTTAACATTTATAGTTATGCTTGTTCTTGTGGAGGTACAGAATAAGAAAGATCAGCTATTTCCTCAGATAATACACATATAATTACAGTAAAGATGAAGATAAATAAAAAGAGATTTTTATAGTTAACTGTTGCATTAACAATGAAAATCCGTTTACCAGCTGTTTGTTTACCAGTAATAAGTATAAGAAAGAAGAAAGTAAACAAGTGACAAAAACTAACAAACTACACTAAGCTATACATGTGCACATACCCACAAACCTTCATGTCCTTTTACACTGTGACCTCTCCAAGATGGCACTCCCTAGAGGGCGACGTTGCGGAGTTCTCAAAGTGAAATTGTTTCTTTGTTTGTTTTAATTTGCTTTGTTTTTTGTTTTGTATGCTGATGTTTGTTTGTTCGTCTATGACCGGCTGACCCTACTACAGTTATGACAGCGCAGTCCTTTTGGATGTTTAGAACTCCTATCCTGGGCAAATATGCTATGGTAGCTCAATGCTAGCCACACCCCGGATAACAATAAGCCCAGGCGGAGACATGGCAGGTGGGGAGGGGCCAAACGACAACTCCAGCACTTGGTTAGTAGTGGAAGGTTAGCACTCCTGGTCATACTGCTTGAAAATGTTCAGTCTCTGTGAAACAAGATGTACGAGCTTCATGCTCGGATTGCAGCGCAGAGGGGTCTACAGGACTGCTCCATGCTGTGTTTCTGTGAAACATGGCTCGAGGAGAGTACACCTGATAAGGCAATTAAACCAGCCGGCTACATGGCCTTCAAGGAGGACCATAGCGCAGCGGATAACAACAAGGCCCGCAACGGAAGAACGCCAGATTTCATTAAATAAACCTGGTGCACTGACTGTAGATTATCTCAAAATCTTGCTCTGAGAATGTGGAACATCTAACTTTGAAATTGCAGCCATTCTGTTTACCCAGATAATTGTTTTTTTTGTTTTGTTTTGTTTTTTGTGTGTGTGTGTGGGGGGGGTTGTTTTTTGTTTTTTTCTCTCCAAACAAAGGGCCTTGTTGCTATCCAGGGTGCGGCTAGCATTGAGCTGCCGTAGCATGTTAGCTCAGGATAGAAGTTGAGCATGCTCAGTTCTAAACGTCCTAAAGGACAGCATTGTCATAGCTGTAGTAGGGTCGGCAGGTCATAGACGACCATAGTGCAAAACACTAACAAACAGAACAACATACAAAACAACAAATAAAACAAATCAAAACAAACACAGAAACAGCATGACTCTGAGAACTCTGCGATGTAACCCTCAAGGGAGTGCCATCTAATGTATATATATATATATATATATATATATATATATATATATATATATAAATAAAATATATATCTTCTATAATCACCTGAAGAGAGAGGATGGTTTCACCACCCCTCGAAACAGATCTGTAGTGATAAATGGAGTTTCAATAGAAAGTCTTTGTCCTGTCCTTTTATTTTTGTTTATTTGCTTTGTTTATTTGCTCTATATATATATATATAGAGAGAGAGAGCATTTTCTGAGTAGATCCTTCCGTAGGAGAGTGCTCAATACTTTTTGGTAGAGCAAATGAACAAAAACAAAACAAAAACAAAAAAATATACATACAGTTGGCCCTCTACTTAATGCAGCTGTGAGGGGGGGGGCACAAGCCAGTGTCTCTCCCTCACACCGGTCCCAAGCCCAGATAAATGCAGAGGGTTGCATCAGGAAGGGCATCCGGCGTAAAAAACAAATGCCAAATAAAATATTCGAGTCACAACAAAGAAATTCATACCCGATCGGTCGAGGCCAATGTTGCCTCTAATTTTTCATGTGTCCGAGCAAACACATAAGCTCCCTGAGCACACTGAGGACCAGTGTGAGCGACATCAGGTGTGCACGCTGTGGTCACACCACGACACCAGTATCACACTTCAAAGCTTTAGATCATGGCAAGTTACATGGCTTATTAAAAGAATCAAATTGCAGCAGCAAGTTTCATTAGTTTACTTTTATTATAAGTGATTTGGCCCACTTAAAATTAAAGACAAAAATCTTGTTTTTCATGAGATGTGTAGTATGTTATATGTGAGAGTCCTGCTTTAGCCATGGGAGGAGTCCTGCTTTGGCAATGGAAAGAGTCCTGCTTTGGCCTAAAAGAGGACCAGTTGTTGCCTGGCTTAGGGTCCAGTTCTGGAAGAAATGATACATATACACCTTTTAGACATAACATTTTGTTATGTTTTGTTAAAACATTCACATTTTGCACAATGACGTGTGCTGTTGCTTGTGATACAGTGTAAATTAATCTATCTTTTTGTCTGTAAAATATCTAATTACTCAGTTTTTTATTAGCATTTCTACTGCCTGTAAATTATCTAGTAGTAACAGCATTTAATGATTCATATCCATAATTAAACAATCTTAATAAATGTCACTAGAATACACACAAATCTGACTTAAATTGTACCTTATTGTTCACGTCTGGCCTTCTCACTTCTCCAATGGCTGTACACTTTCTTCAGGTTGATGGCTTCGTCTGCTTCTTGCTTTGATTTTATGCATACTGTCAGCTGGATGATGCCACCGAACACAGTTTTATAGTTAACATCATTTTCCTGCCTGTATTTAATATATAGGACTAGCATTTTGTGTACTGATTTGTCAGTGCTCTCATCTACTATCAGTGTATGCCAGGGTGCATTTTTAACACTGCACATAGTCTCATTCTCCACTAGTTCATTGATTGAGTTCACAAATTCAAAGGCATAGTTTTTGCTTCGCCAGCTTTCTGGTATACTCACATACTTTGCCATGTGATCGTGGATTTGTTGAACTGACAGCATTGATGCATTCATTTTGATGGCAAGTAAAATATTGTCAATGCGAAATTTAACTTGCCCGGGGTCAGATTTTGTTTTGAGTGACAGCTCGTTCCTCTTCTGTCGGTCTTTTGCACTCTCCCGCAATAATGTGCCAATCCCCTGTCCCATCTTGAGTCTTCATTTCCAACAGCTTTCAAATGACTTTTCTGCTGAATGTGACGCTTGAGGCAGTCCAACTTCCATTCAGTCCACATTTTTCCCTCTGAAAACTCACTTGCTACTTTGACTTCGCTGCACGTTTTGCAGAGTAGATCTTTCTCACTCGAAAAAGAAAAAATATCACCCAGTTTCACCGCTTGTTCTTCTATTTGCACATACTCCGACAGCCATTCCATCGTAAATGAACCGCATTTCTTTTTCACTTTGGCTTGGTGAGTGGATGTGTCGCTGCCCATTCGTTTCGCCATGATAAGGGTTAGCATTTGCGTCTCTTAACTCCGCCGCACTGGTGTTAGCTTGCTAACCTGCACGGCGCGTGTTGGCTATGACAATGTAGTAGCAATGTCAATGCTATGATTGGCTGCGTAGCGGAAGTGAACCTTATCGTATCATTGGCTGGACACCTGTCATTCGCCGAGTTACAACGCAATTAATACATTTATGTTGAATTTTATTTTATGCGCTGCATAGATTTTCTTGTGCGCTGAGGTGTGCGAGCACCTGTGCAATTGCTCACGCGCACAGCTTAGAGGGAACACTGGTCGAGGCCCGGGTTAACAACGAACGCCATCAGTGCTGTTAACCAACAGGGTGCTGGTGGAAATTGGACTACTGTTGGTCGAAGACATCGATGAAGGAGAGGCGGGAAGTGTGTCCGTAGGCAGAGAGAGAAGACGAAAGGCATGAGTCTAAGACTGAAAGTAGCGACATTGAATGTTGGAACTACGACAAGAAAAGATAGAGAGCTGGCTGACATGATGCAGAGGAGGAAGTTGGACATACTGTGTGTTCAGGAGACCAGGTGGAAAGGTAGCAATACGAGAAGCTTAAGAGCAGGGTTAAAAGCTGTTTTTTATGGTGTGGATGGGAAGAGAAATGGAGTAGGAGTCATCTTGAAAAGGGAGTTTGTCAGGAATGTTCTAGAAGTGAAAAGAGTGTCAGACAGAGTGATGGGTCACAAGTTAGAAATTGAAGGCGTGATGTTCAATGTTGTTAGTGCTTATGCCCCACAGGCAGGATGTGAGCTTTGAAGAGAAGGAGAGATTTTGGAGTGAGTTAGATGACGTGATGCAGAGTACCCCCAGAGGTGAAAGAGTGGTCAGTGGGGCAGACTTCAATGGACATGTTGGTGCAGGAAACAGAGGGGATGAGGAAGTGATGGGCAGGTTTGGTATCCAGGACAGGAACACAGAAGGACAGATGTTGATAGATTTTGCATAAAGGATGGAAATGGCTGTGGTGAATACTTTCTTCCAGAAGACAGAGGAGCTTAGGGTGACTTATAAAAGCGGAGGTAGGAGCACACAGGTAGACTACATCTTGTGTAGGCGATTTAATTTGAAGGAAGTCAGTGACTGCAAAGTAGTAGCAGGTGAGAGTGTTGCCAAACAGCAGAGGATGGTGGTGTGCAGGATGACACTGATGGTGAGGAAGGTTAAGAAGGTAAAGGCAGAGCAGAAGACAAATTGGTGGAAGCATATGATGCCCTGTATGTTCGGTTGGAAAGTAAAGAGGCAGTAAATTATTTATACAGGTTGGCACAGCAGAGAAATAGAGATGGGAAGGATGTGCAGCAAGTTAGAGTGATTAAGGACAGAGAGGGAAATGTACTGACTGATGACAGAAGTGTACTGAGAAGATGGAAAGAGTACTTTAAAGAGCTGATGAATGAGGAAAATGAGAGAGAAAAAAGACTAGAAGAGGTGACTGTTTTGGACCAGGAAGTAGCAAAGATTAGTAAGAGTGCAGTGAGGAGGCCATTGAAGAGGATGAAGAATAGACAGGCAGTTGGTCCTGATGATATACCGGTTGAGGTATGGAAGTATCTAGGAGAGGTAGCAATGGATTTCCTAACAAGAACATTTAACAAGGTCTTAGAGAGTGAGAGGATGCCAGGGGAATGGAGGACAAATGTGATGGTGTCCATATTTAAGAACAAGGGAGGTGTGCAAAGTTGTGGCAACTACAGAGGGATATAGTTGATGAGCCATGCGATGAAGCTATGAGAAAGAATAGGACAACGAATAGAAGCTAGACTAAGGGCAGAGGTCAGCAACTGTGAACAACAGTTTGGTTTCATACCAAGAAAGAGCACCACAGATGTAGTGTTTGCCTTGAGGATGTTAATAGAGAAGTACAGAGAAGGTCAGAAAGAGCTGCATTGTGCCTTTGTGGATCTGGAGAAAGCATATGACAGGGTGCTGAGAGAGGAACTGTGGTATTGCATGAGGGAGTCTGGAGTGGCAGAGAAGTATGTTAGAGTGGTGCAGGACATGTGTGAGAGATGTAAGACAGTGATGAGGTGTGCTGTTGGTGTGACAGAAGAGTTCGAGGTGGAGGTAGGACTGCATCAAGGGTCAGCTCTGAGCCCCTTCTTGTTTGCTATGGTGATGGACGGTGACGAATGAAAGAATATGCAAGTAACACCAAAGAAGCCTTCTACCGAACCCTGGGCAAGGCCATACAGCAGACTACAAAAGATGATTCATCATATAAAGTTTCAGAACTGAGACAATATCCGGACAACATTTTCCGAACGTTATGACAGAAGGTTTTCTACAAGTTAGAAGACAACTTACAGTTGAACATGCTGAGAACGTTGCAAGAACTTCTATAACATAACAAAGCCAAAATATAACTACAGGGGAATGTTATCAAAATGTCTTGTGTTACTCGGGACCATACAGTACTTTAAAATAAACTTCAATTAAAACAGTAAAAAAAAAAGATGAATAAAATTTATTTTAAAATAATAATAATAATAATAATAATAATAAAATAGCAAACATTCACATCAGTTATAGTTGTCATTCTGTAGTATTATATTATTATATATATGATGTTATTATTGAAATCTAGAGCTGAATTATGATGATGATGTTTTTGTGCAGTGCTGCAGTTTGTTGTGTCAGTGTGGGTCTTCGAGCGCAGTAATACACAGCTGTGTCTTCAGCCTGCATGTTCTGACCCCGTAAGGTCACACTGTTACTGGAAGTGTCTCGAGAGACGATAAACTTGTCTTTAAGTGAATCTTTCTCGTATGTGCCTCCATCGTTGTAAATGGTGTTGATCCATTCTAAAGCTTTTCCTGCAGGGTGTCGGACCCAAGCTGTTCCATAGTGACTGCTGCTATCAGTGATCGAAGCTCCAGACACTTTACAGGTGATGGTTAAAGTCTCTCCTGACTTTATAAGCACTGAGGCTGGCTGGATGAACTCAGTAGCACACAACACATCTGTGAAAAGAGAAAAAGAAAAGGTTGACATGTTGAACTGAAAGAATGAGATAAACTAATAAAGCTCGAATCCAAACACTCACAGGGGGCGAGAAGCAGCAGCAGCAGTGGAGCTGAAGCAAACATGTTTGTGTTGAAGGAGGATGAATGAGAAGTGCTTCCTCTCTAGATAAGCACGCTGCTAATATTACAAGAGCAGATGGAGATTTGCATAAACATTACAGAGAAGCTGTGTTGAGTGCAGATCTGCAGCTGGGAATCACAATCACATCCCATTTTCTCTCCATTTAATATTAATTTAAAGTAATTAATAATTGAATTAATTAATATTTTTATAGATTTTTTGTAATAATATTAGTGCTTTATTTTAAATTATTTAAATAATTTATCTGTGCACAAATAAATGATTTAATTACAGTACTTTTTCAAATATAAAAATAAATGATAAATAATCAAGATTATTAAAACAATCCATTAATTTATATTTGATAGATGTAGAAGAGAGGGAGTTAAGGATGCTGAGGTTGGAACTACCAGGCAGAAGGCCGAGAGTTAGACCAAAGAGGAGATTTATGGGTGCAATGAAGGAGGACATAAAGGTAGTTTTTGTAAGAGAAGAAGATGCAGAGGATAGGGTGAGATGGAGGCAGATGATTTGCTGTGGCGACCCCTGAAGGGAACAGCTGAAAGGTAAAGGAAAAGAAGAAATAGAAGAGAGGGAGTTGAAATAATTTCAGTGAAGAACTGCTCCCATATTTGCTGCTCTCACACCATCAAATATTGCAGTATTTCCAGAACAGCATGGAGCCAAATCTTTATTATTGACATAAAACTGAGCTCAAAATTTAAAATTGAATCAAACTACGTGCAGGGTAGTGGTGGCCCGCTGGTCAGGTGCTGAATTGCTTAAGAGTTCAAGCCCCACTGTCAACAGTTGTCGCTGCTGTCCCCAGCTAACAGGCATGTCAAAGGCTGGCCACTGTTTATGGTGTGAAGAATGTAAAAAAAATCATTGTTGACTTTTGACAACACCAGACTGCATAGCCCTCACAGTGTTTCTGCACTGTCATAGCCTAGCAAGGTGTCCAAGATGTATTCAGCCCTGACCCAGAGTTGGCTGACATGGGCACCAGCCTCCTCATGATCATAATTAGGTGAGTTGTTCAGAAAATGCAAGAATGAATCAAAATGTGCAAAAGAAAACCCTTCTGATTCTCATATACACTGCCCTCTTTGGGCTGTAACTGGCACAGAGCGAAATTGCTGATTAAATCCATTCATTCACTGAACCACATAATCCAAATTAGGCTCGTGAGGAGGCTGGTGCCCATCTCAACCAACAGGGTACACCCACTCCATCACAGGGCAACAACACACTGATGAAAGTCAACAATGATTCTTTAACCTCTTGAACCTCTCACCATGGCCGTTGATAACCCAATGAGCTACACCAGGGATCAGCAGTGACAACCATTAACAATGAAGTTTGAACCACACACTTGGGATCAGGACTCTCACACCTTATCACCGGGCCACCACCACCCTGTTGATGAGATTCAAGGTCAGGTTTTCACATCCACCTTGTCATTACTGATGATGCATAACTGAGACCAGGTTTCGGGACTTGTCCAGTGTGTGTAATCATCTGACACCACTGTCATTGACAAGCTGCATGAATCTACAGTCTGGACTGAATCAGATAAAACTGATTAAATAAATCCCACAATCCATCTGTATAGTACACGCCCTCATTTTCATCTGAATAAAGATTAAAAAATCAGTTTGAAATGGCACTGCTTCATCATATTTGGGTCACTAGAAAGCTAGGGCCTATCTTAGCCAACTCTGAAGGGAGGTGAGGTATATTCTGAATAGCTCACCAGACCATTGCAGGACCAACACATACAACCATTCACAATCACACATAAGAACAATTTGCAACAACCAGTACACCTAAAGTGCATGTCCTGAACTGTGGGAGGAAACTGCAGTATCAAGAGGAAACCCATGCAAACTCTACATAGAAACACAGAGCCCTGAACTCGAACCCAGGACTTTCCGTCTGTGAGGATGAAATATCAGTTGGTTGTTTCATACCCATAGATTGAATCTCTGTGGATTTACTGAACTCTGTGATTGGACAGAACGTGTGACTCTGGTGTGAATATTTGAGTTTCACTGTAAATAAATGAAGTTGGAAGTGAATGTGAGGTTTTTGTTCAGCGCTGCAGCTGTTTGTGTCAGTGTGGACTCCGAGCACAGTAATACACTGCAGTGTCTTCAGTCTTCACACTGTTCATGTGCAGAGACACCTGCTTCTTACTGTTGTCTCTGGAGATGGTGAATCTTCCCTCAACAGACTGTGAGTAAATTTTAGTACTACCGCTCGGAGCAGAAATGTGCAAGATCCACTCAAGGCCTTTTGTCTAATCCAGGATATGTCTGCACTACCATCACTAATCCCAGAGTAGGTACAGGTGAGCTGATGAGATCCTCCGGGTTTCAAAACCACCGGCTCAGACTCAGTTAGTGTCTGACTTCCGCAACCTGCAAGATACATTTAATGATTAAATAATCTTACATAATAATGCAATTTATATTAGTGATGCACACACAGATAATCTGGTACTCACGGGTTATGGTCAGTAATGTTACAATAAAAGAGTAAATGATTTGTGGGTGCATGGCTGCTCTGGAAAATAAGTCGAGTAGAAGTAAAAATAAAGCCGCTGGAGTCTCCGCTTATAAAGAGAAAGACTCATTTGCATGTCGAGTCCCTGGAGGAGTTACAGACTCTGAGAAACTTTCTGATATTCAGGATGAACAGATATTCAGAAAAAAATGTCGAAAAAGAAATATTCAGAAAAAGAAATATACATATATAAATTGGCGCGTGTGTGTGCGTGTGTGTGTGTGTGTGTGTGTGTGTGTGTGTGTTGTTTATAAAGTTTTCACAAATCATGACATTTTTACAAAAAGTTTTTAGATTTATTGTAGCGCTCTGTATTCAGTGAATATATGACACAAATTCTGAAAATTCTCATTGTCTACTGAACACCATATCATCAAAAGTTTCTGAGATTCGGAAAATCTCTGTGTACAAAGGGACAAGACAGAGAGTCAGCACTGGATGCCTGTGATCTTCAGGTCCTGCATTAAAACAGGCACGTTTCTGCTGTGGAAATTACAGAGTGGGCTCAGGAGCACTTCCAGAAACCACTGTCTGAGAATAAAGTTCACAGAAATGAAGGTTTTTAATCTGAGCACTGATAACAAGCCAAAGGGCGTCTCTCATCTTTTATCCAGAGGACACGGTGTCCATGTTTTCCCCAAAATAATTTTCAATTTTAAACCATCTGGCCAGAGAACAGTTTTCTGCTCTGCCCCAGTCCTCTTTAAATGAGCTTCGACCCAGAGAAGATATTTAAGGATAACACAGACGCTCCCCGACTTATAGTCATCCGTTTCATTTTTTTTCGATTTTACGGTTTTTTTTTTTCCTTTCAAAAAATAAAGTGAAATTTTGAGTTTAGATGTACCTACTTATTACGCTGACATAATGACACAATGACGTAATGATGCTGTGTCCATTGTTCACAAACGACAGACTGAACGTGCCCCTCCTTCTTCCCAGTTCAGTTTTATATATATATATATATATATATATAAATGAGTTCAACGGCACCCTTGCTCACTTGAAAGACAGGAAGTCCGCGCTTTGTTTCAATCACAGCAAGAGCACTACTTTCGGTATTGAGTGCCTCACTTATTGTAAGCGTTGATTGGCTGTTTTAAGATTCATGTAAAGTGAATCGGCTCAGCTTCATGTAATATGACTCGCTCAGCTTCATGTAAAGTGATCATCCGTTGACCATCGGAACCATTTACAAGCAGAAAGATCGCATCATAGAGAATGTTAAAGGTTATATTTTATACTGTATTTGATATTTGATGAGTGAATATTTTTTTTTTTTAATTTGAAATTATTTTGCTTGAATTTAATTTATTTGAAATCAATGTTGATATTATTTTACAATGTTATGTTTGTAATAATTGATTTCGGGGTGTTTTATGAGATACAGTAATGGTATTTATGGATGTATAGTACAGTATGAGCGTCATACGTCACACGCCATACGTCACGATAACAATTTATGTTCACTTTCAACTTATGTTCGGCCATCCGGAACCAATTAAAAACATAAGTTGGGGAGTGTCTGTATTCATTTATTTCTTGATCTTTGCATAATAAAGTTTGAACCTGATTTTGTGGACGACACGGAGACCTGCGTTTACACAGAGATTTCTGGAAGCGTTCCTGAGCTCATGGAGTACTATTCTTTCATATTATACATATTAAGTTCATATTTATTTACCGAATACAGTCACCTTGAAGAGGATGTCTGACTTTTTAACGAAACAAGAACTTATTCATAAAATGTTCACAATTTGTGTAAAATAAGAAATAAAGATTGAATGTTGAATCTGGGTCAATAAGTGTTGTGTTTTGTGGTTATTCTGTTATAATGTTTACTGTATGATGTGTTTTTTCTGCAGGGATGTTGTTGGTCTGGATCACTGTGACTGTGGTGTGCAGTAATACACAGCAGTGATACACAGATTTTGCAGATTCTGTTCTTGAATTAAAACTGTGTTAGTCAGAGTCTCTGGAGATGCCCTGTTACCCAAATCTTCTTCTTTTCCTTTCGGCTTTTCCCTTCAGGGGTCGCCACAGCGAATCATCTGCCTCCATCTCACCCGATCCTTTGCATCTTCTTCTCTTACACCAACGACCTTCATGTCCTCCTTCACCACATCCATGAATCTTCTCTTTGGTCTTCCTCTAGGCCTTTTGCCTGGTAGTTCCAGCCTCAGCATCCTATTACCAATATACTCACTATCCCTCCTCTGTACATGTCCAAGCCATCCCAATCTAGCCTCTCTGACTTTGTCTCCAAAACGTCTTACATGTGCTGTCCCTCTGATGTGCTCATTCCTAATCCTATCCATCCTCGTTACTCCCAAAGAGAACCTCAACATTTTCATCTCTGCTACCTCCAGCTCTGCCTCCTGTCTTTTCCCCAGGGCCACTGTTTCTAACCCATACAACATCGTTGGCCTCAACACCGTCTTGTACACTTTTCCTTTCATTCTTGCCGATACCCTCCTATCACACATCACACCGGACAAATGCAAGTCTGGAAAACTTTTTCCACCTGCAGGACTTACTGATTTATTTATTTTTTTCCCTGATGAGCAGAGCTCAGTAACTTCAGCATCAGCTTCATTACAACGGAGCCTTAATCTCGCAATAAAGTTACATTACTCCTTTCTTTTCAACTGTAAATTATACTGAATCATGTTTCCTGTCCTCTCAGTTCAGATAATTGGGTTAGAAAAGGCCAGCTATGTCTCTCACTGTCTGTGGTGAGAGTTTCATGTAAAAGAACCATCGTGAATGTTCATCAAGAGCAGGCCCTGCGATGGACTGACAAGTTGTCCAGGGTAAACTCTGCCCTCGCCCCGAGTTAGCTGGGATGGGTGCTAACCTCCCGCAACCCAAAATAAAATGAATGGTTCAGGAACATGAATGAATGTTTCCTGCAATGTTGTTTCTTCTCCATTTCTTATATATATATATATATATATATATATATATATATATATATATATATATATATATTATAAGAGAAGATAACTTTTACTTGTTTGTTGTTTGCAAGCATTAACATGTTTTAGTCGAAGGTGTTTTTGTACAGGATGTTGTTGATGTGTATCACTGTGGGTTCACGAGCGCAGTAATACACAGCTGTGTCTTCAGTCTGCATGTTCTGTCCGGTTAATGTTACTGTGTTTTTGGACGTGTCTCTGGAAACCTGAAATCTGTTTTTCAGTTTCTCACTGTAGTAAGTGTTACCATCACCACACATTGCTCCGATCCACTCCAGAGTTTTTCCTGCAGGTTGTCGTATCCAGTGTGTACAGTAGCTGCTATCAGTTAATGAATATCCAGATACTGTACAGGTCAGAGTCAGTGACTGTCCAGGGGTTAATACTGTGGATTTGGTCTGTATTAGCTCAACACTGTGAACACCTGTTAAAGAAAAGTTATTTTAATGTTGGGAAGAAAAAAAAAAAGCTTGAAGTATCCAAAACTGTATTATATGTAAAATATAAAAACACTTACAGTGTACAGCTGCCAGCAGCAGATGCATCAGGAGGAATGTATGGATCATGGTGAGTGTTCAAGCAGAGTCAGTAAAAGCTTCTGGTCTTCGTTACTTAAATATAGAACAGAGTAGGACATTTACATAGAGACACGCCTTACTTTAGGGAGAATTTTATGAACTCTTCAACAGGATAAAATCTCTCCATGTTTCACAAATCTCAGATCTGATATTTTTAATCAATAATAATTTAGGAGCAGGATAATGGTGGCCTGGTGGTAAAGGTCCTGGATGACTGATCTTAAGGTTCAGCCCTCCCGTTGTAGCTAACTGGGTGATCAAAGGCTGGCCATGTCTCTCACTGTCTCTGGTGAGAGGTTCATGTAAAAGAACCATTGCTGATTTTCAACAAGAGTAGCTGCATAGCCATCAATGTGTATCTGACCTGTAATGACCTGGCTATCTGTGCAAGGTGTACTATGCCCTCACCTGGAGTCAGCTGGGATGGGTGTCAGCCTCCCTTTGACCCTATTTAGGATTAAATGGTTACAGACAATGGATGAATAATTTGGGATATAGTTCATTGATCGTGTTTTTTTTTAATCTATCAGTCCTATGTGATTTTTATATTTAACACAGGTGGTAATGGGGGGGTTTATGGACTGCCAGATAGGTTCAGGTGAATAAGTGGACACACTACAAATACCAACATTCTATAATATAAAATAGATCCAGTTCAAGAGGAAGACAAAACAAGGAGGACATTATACATGTGCAGAAAATAAAAATATGAGCAGAGAGATTGTTGTGAATGTGCCACTACCAGTCTGCCCGATCCTCTCCAGTCCTTGTCCTGATTTCTGACGGATCCAGTGCATGTAGTCGTTGCTCATTGAGAATCCAGAGACAGGACAGAGTGACTGACTCTCCAGGTCACTTCACCACAGAAGCAGATGAGTTCAGGGACTGTTCATAAGAATCTTGGAGATAAAGATAAAAGGAAATCATTAAATATCTTAAATGCCCACTTTATTTATCCAGTTTCATATATTCACATATCTGGAGACAGTACAGGACAGAGTGACCGACTCTCCAGGTCTCTTCACCACAGGAGCAGAGGAGGTCCGGGACTGTCCATAAGAATTTGCAAGATAAAGAAAAAAAAAATGAATGAATAATAAATATAAAGATAAAATTATCTGACATAATCAAGATGAACATGATTGAGGTTTTTAGCAATAACCATGTGATATGAACATGAAATGAACTGACAATAAAAGATCCTAAAATCATCTTTCTGTAGTTTGTGCTGTACAAAGTAGTTTTCAAAGAGTAAATGAATAACTATCACAGCAAGAAACATTCTTTATATTGCCCACTCTATTTAAATAGGGTGTGTTGTGTCCATGACCATCAGAGGCATTACATTCTGAGTCATATGGTGTTCACCTCCACACTCCACCAGGGAGAGAAGAGACGTGGGCGGAGCTGCAGGGGATCACGTTCAGAGTCAACACAAAACTAGAAGAATAAAATATCTAAATAAATTTAGAACTTCATTATTTGCATTGTATTACAGTTGCTCCCCCATTATTTCCCACCCACTTTGGTTACTGTTTCTACACCGGTCAGGCTTTCACCCCCAACTGTTAATTCACAGCATTTATCATGATATCAGTGAGAGATCCCAAAGGAAATCTTTCCCATTTTCTAGAATAATTCTTCTGGAATATCTGAGAGGAAACAGAATGAGAGGAATGAGAGGAATCTGTTAAAAAATCATTTCTCAGTGGGGTGTGAATGAACAGGACATGAAAATGGAGAGAAAAGTTTAACTTGTTAAGTTCGCATGACTGAAATCTGGGAAACTTTTTCCATCTGGAGGACTTACTGATGGACCCTTCAGTGTGTGACATTTTTTTTTTATTCCTGACCAGCAGAGCTCAGTCACTTCAGCTTCACTTTCATTACAATAGAGACCTGAATCTCACTATAAAGTCGCATCACTGTTTTCTTTTCAATTATCATTCATTGATTTTCTGAACTGCTTCTTCCTAATAAGGGTCATGGGGAGGCTGGCGCCCATCTCATGCAACTGGGGGAAAAGTCAGGGTACACCACGGACAGCTCGCCAGACCATCGCAGGGCCAGCACTTACACAACCATTCATGCTCACAGATATAGACTTTTGGGAAGATTTGCAACCAGCAATTAACCTAATGTGCATGTTTTTAGAATGTGGGAATAAACCTGAGTACCTGGAGCAAACCCAGGCAAGCGCGGGGAAAAACATGCAAACTCCACACAGAAACGCCCAAGCTGGGAGTCAAACCCAGGTCCTTCTTGCGGTGAGGTGGATGTTCTAACTACAACGCCACTGTGCAGCCTCCTTTTCAATTATATGTTAAATCTTTTACTTAATTTCTGTTTTCATGGTCGTGTCTACATTCCCCCAACTTAATGTCCATTCTATTTTCCTTCATTTTTCTTTTTTAATTCTTTCTTGAGCACAAAAGAACAGTTGTTTCTTCTCCATGTGTTTCTCAATGTTAAGCTCTGCTGCCCTCTGCAGGCTACCTATGGAGTCGCGTGCGTCATCTGTTAGTTCGAGTCACCGAATCAACTTGAAATGGATGAACTTGTCTTCTTCTTTTTTTTCATCTGTTACCTTTCAGGGGTCGCTACAGGGAATCATCTGCCTCCATCTTCATGTAAGTCATATTAGTGTTTCGCATGTTTTATTTGGCATAGATTTTTACATTAGATGCCCTGCCTGACACAACCCTTTTAGCAAGGGCCAGGAACACGCTGATGGCTTTGCAGCAATGTTTCTTTTACATGAACCTTTCACCACAGATAGTGAGATACATGGACTGCCTTTAATAACCCAATTAGCTGGATGGGGGGTGGGGGTTTCAACCTTGTGGAGAGTTGGACTCGAAACCTCAACCCTAGGATCAGCGATCCAGCACCTTTTGACATTAGGCCACAACTGCCCAGAGTCACATGTCACATGTAATTATAAAACAGCAGCACTTCATTACCTCCTTGTTATTTTCACCACATCTTCTCACCAAGTCTTATATTCATTACAAACACAGAATTCCAATCTCTCTCTCTCTCTCTCTCTCTCTCTCTCTCTCTCTCTCTCTCTCTCTCTCTCTCTGGATCTGAATGAATGATCATTTACTATTAATATTAATTCAAGGAAGTGTGGTTTGAATAAAAACATTTCAAGTCAAAAACTATTGTTGACACATGAAGTAAATGGAATATAAATTATATTTTAAAATAAAATTCAAATAAAGCAGTTTAAAAGATAAATAAAATTTTATTAAAAAAATCAAATTAGTAATTGTTCAATAATTATCCAAGTGTTTATACTTCTTCTTCTTCTTCTTCTTCTTCTTTCCTTTTGGCTTTTCCCTTCAGGGGTTGCCACAGCAAACCATCTGCCTCCATCTCACCCTATCCTTTGCATCTTCTACTCTTACTCCAACTACCTTCATGTCCTCCTTCACCACATCCATAAATCTTCTCTTTGGTCTTCCTCTAGGCCTTCTGCCTGGTAGTTCCAACCTCAGCATCCTACTACCAATATATTCACTATCCTTCCTCTGTACATGTCCAAACCATCTCAATCGAACCTCTCTGACTTTGTCTCCAAAACCTCTAACATGTGTTGTCCCTCTGATGTGCTCATTCCTGATACTATCCAGCCTCGTTACTCCCAAAGAGAACCTCAACATTTTCATCTCTGCTACCTCCAGCTCTGCCTCCTGTCTTTTCCCCAGGGCCACTGTTTCTAAATCATACAACATCGCTGGCCTCATCACCGTCTTGTACACTTTTCCTTTCATTCTTGCCGATACCTTCCGATCACACATCACACCGGACACTTTTCTCCATCCATTCCAACCTGCCTGCACACGCTTCTTCATCTCTTTTCCACACTCTCCGTTGCTCTAGATTGTTGAGCCTAAGTACTAAAAATCCTCCACCTTTTTTATCTCTGCTCCCTGTAATCTCACCGTTCCTCTTGGGTTCTTGCCATTCACACACATGTATTCTGTTTTACATACAGTATGTCCTCCATGCATATGTCAAAAATATATCCCATAATAATAATAATAATAATAATAATAATAAAAAGAAGAAGAAGAAGAAGATTTAAATTTTCATTCCCAGTAAAGATCCACAAAGGCACAATGCAGCTCCCTCTGACCTTCTCTGTACTTCTCCATTAAAATCCTCAAGGCAAACACTGCATCTGTGGTGCTCTTTCTTGGCATGAAACCAAACTGTTGTTCACAAATGCTGACCTCTGCCCTTAGTCTAGCTTCCACTATTCTTTCCCATAACTTCATCGTATGGCTCATCAACTTTATCCCTCTGTAGTTGCCACAACTCTGCACGTCTCCCTTGTTCTTAAAAATGGGCACCAGCACACTTCTCCTCCATTCCTCTGGCATACTCTCACTCTCTAAGACCTTGTTAAATGTTCTTGCCAGAAAATCTACTGCTACCTCTCCTAAACACTTCCATACCTCCACCCGTATGTCATCAGGACCAACTGCCTTTCCATTCTTCATCCTCTTCAATGCCCTCCTCACTTCACCCTTACTAATCTTTGCTACTTCATGGTCCTCAACAGTCACCTCTTCTACTCTTTTTTCTCTCTCATTTTCCTCATTCATCAGCTCTTCAAAGTACTCTTTCCATCTTCCCACCACACTTCTGTCATCAGTCAATACATTTCCTCTCTGTCCTTTATCAATCTAACTTGCTGCACGTCCTTCCCATCTCTATTTCTCTGCTGTGCCAACCTGTATAAATCATTTTCTCCCTCCTTACTTTCCAACCGAGCATACAAGTCATCAAACGCGCTCTGTTTGGCCTTTGACACTGCTACCTTTGCCTTACGCTGTGTCTCCCTGTACTCCTGTTTACTCTCTTCGGTTTTCTCAATGTCCCACTTCTTCTTAGCTATCCTCTTCCTTTGTACACCCTCCTGCACTTCCTCATTCCACCACCAAGTCTCCTTATCTACTTTCCTTCCAGATGACACACCAAGTATTCTCCTACCTGTCTCCCTGATCACATTAGCTGTAGTTGTCCAGTCATCTGGAAGCACTTCCTGACCACCCAAAGCCTGTTTCAACTCCTCCTTGAAGACAACCCGACACGCTTCCTTTTTCAACTTCCACCACTTTGTCTTCTGCTCTTCCTTTGCCTTCTTCACCTTCCTCACCATCAGCATCATCCTGCACATCACCATCCTATGCTGTTTGGCAACACTCTCACCCGCTACTACTTTACAGTCACTGACTTCTTTTAAATTACATCGCCTGCACAAGATGTAGTCTACCTGTGTGCTCCTACCTCCACTTTTATAAGTCATCCTATGCTCCTCTCTCTTCTGGAAGAAAGTATTCACCACAGCCATTTCCATCCTTTTTGCAAAATCTACCAACATCTGTCCTTCTGCGTTCTTGTCCTGTATACCAAACCTACCCATCACTTTCTCGTCCCCTCTGTTTCCTGCACCAACATGTCCATTGAGTCTGCCCCAATGACCACTCTTTCACCTTTGGGGGTACTCTGCATCACTTCATCTAAGTCACTCCAGAATCTCTCCTTCTCTTCTCGCTCACATCCTGTCTGTGGGGCATAAGCACTAACAACATTGACCATCACACCTTCAACTTCTAACTTGAGACTCATCACTCTGTCTGACACTCTTTTCACTTCTAGAACATTCCTAAACAAACTCCTCCTTCAAGATGACTCCGACTCCATTTCTCTTCCCATCCACACCATGATAAAACAGCTTAAACCCTGCTCCTATGCGTCTAGCCTTGTTACCTTTCCACCTGGTCTCCTGAACACACAGTATGTCCACCTTCTTCCTCTGCATGATAAATGTCCCTGGGGTTCAGTTTCCTGCTGAGGGAATATTTCCAGGACATGCTGTTTCATGAGGACATGCTGTTTCTAGAAGTAAACATGTGATATCAGAAACTTACATAAAATGAACCTGAGGACAATAAAAGATCCTAAAATCATATTTCTGCAGTTTTTGTTGTACAGAGTAGTTTTCACAGAGTAAATGAATAACTATCACAGCCAGAATCATTCTTTATATTCCCAACTCTATTTAAATAGGCAACTCTGCCTATGCCGGTCCTAAGCCCGGATGCAAAAAGAGGAAGGTTGACCTTGGAGTGCAAGATGCCAAGGCCGTAAAGACAAACACGATTGAAATCTATGGCTTGCAACAATCACTCAATCTCATGCCAGTTCGGACGTCGCCCGGTCAAACAAGGTCCGCGTCCCCAACTGTGGAATCAATGTTGGGTCAAAAAATATGCCCCTGGAACAAACCCAATTAAGACTACAAAAGAGATCCTCAAGTTTGCCATCCAAGTGTACTCCCCCACTGCGGAATGCCCTAACAAGGAAATACAACAATTTTAGCAACAACTAGAGGACACGCGTCATCTGTGCACTAACAACGATATGCACATCATCATGATAGACTGGAATGCCAAAATCAGCAGCGAAAACACAGGCTTTGAACAAGTAACGGGCAAACATGGATATGGAGACCAGAACGGTCATGGTCTCATGCTTCTCGAATTCTCTATCAAAAACAAACTCTACATCTGCAACTCTCTCTTCCAACAGAAATACCATAGAAAATGGACCTGGACATCACCCGCTGGAACACACCACAATATGATTAATATGATGCTCATTGATAAATGTTGGAAAACAGCCAGCAGAAACTGCAAAACTTACCAAGGTGCTGACATCTCTTCTGACCACAGCCTTGTTATATGCAAGAGGTGGATCAAGTTCAAGATCAATGCCAAACATAGGATTTCCAAGATGCACTAGAAGAAAAATTATCAAACATAGATCAGGATATCACCAACATAAACCAGTATGCATCCAACATCTATGCAGCCATCAACAGCACCAGGAAAACCTGGATCACAAATGAAACTCTCAAACTAGCAGATAGGAAACGACGAATGAAAAATCACATGTCCATTCTAATAACAATCAAAACAAATACTGCAAACTGTGTAATGAAGTCAGAAGAGCAGCAAGAAAGGATAAAGAGAACTGGCTTAAACAGCAATGCAGCCTGATCGAACATAGTGCAAGCCAAAACCAAAGCAGAGCAACTTATAAACTAACCAAAGACCTCAACTGGAAATATCAACCCAGACAGGGGACCATTAAAGACCATGGCCAGATCTTACAGACCAAAGAAGGAATTCGCAAAAGATGGAAATCTTACTGTGAATCTCTACAAATCCAGCAACACTGACCAGTCCCACACGGACGAACTTAATGCTATCTCGCCATCTATCAAAGATATTAATGACCCAATCCTGATGGACGGAGTTACCAACGCAATCAAACAACTCAAACACAAGAGTCCAATTACTGATGGTATCGTAGGAAAGATTATCCAAGCTGGAGGAGATAACCTGGCGACGCACATCCACAAACTCTGCAGTGCTGCCTGGGAAGCAGAGGAAATCCCTGAAGAATGGCTTAAAGCGATCGTGGTTACCATACCCAAAAAAAGGTGACTTCTCCCAATGCAGCAACTATCGCACACTGTCACTGATTAACCACATGTGTAAATGCCTCCTAATTATCATCCACAACAGACTCAGCTAGAATTGAACCCTACCTTGCTGAGGAACAGGCTGGAGTCAGGCAGGATAGGAGCACTGTCCAATAAATCCTTATCCTGAGGCTCATAGCTGAAAAAGCCCACAGAAAGAACATTATCATCTATAAGTGTTTCATTGACTTCCAAAATGCCTTTGACACTATTGACCACAAAACCATTTGGGCGGTCCTTAAATCTTATGGAGTTCAACCCAAACTCATCTGCATGCTCGCTAGCATTTATCAGAGTTCCAAAGCAGCAGTGCCTATCAGCAATGACATGGGCGACTGGTTCAAACAAGAGAAAGGTTCACAACAAGGAGACCCAATCTCGCCAAATATTTTCATCACGTGCCTGGAAAGAGTTCTGGATAACATCCAAGCCACGATAGTGGCATTGTAGTCTCGGGCACCAACATCAACAATCTCCGCTTCGCTGATGACATTGACCTACTGGATCTGGACACCACAGCCTCCAAAGAAACACCGATATGGTTACCACTGAGGGTAGAAGAACAGGGCTACTGATAAATGTTAGCAAAACCAAATCTATGGCCTTTGGGAGTAATGTTGATATCGAGCTTAAAATCGATGATTCAAAAGTGGAATGTGTAAAAGAATTTGAATACTTAGCAAAGCCTATGGTGCTATGGGCAGATTTAACAGAATATGGAATAGCAGAATAATCAGCATTAACACCAAGCTCTAAATTCTGAGAACATGCGTATTCAGCATCCTCCTCTATGCAGCAGAGACATGGACTTTAAAGCTGAGTGACCGCCAAAGACTTCTCATTTTTGGGATGAAATGTTATCGCAGGATACTTAACGTCCGCTGGTACCATCGAGTCACCAATGAGAACATCAGGAAAAGTATCAACTGCTCACAGAACATCCTTCAAACAATCATCCACAGAAAGCTAGCTAGGACTGTTTGGCCACATATGCCATATGACCGACAACAGGTTAATCAAGCAAGTGGTCTTTGGATCAATCGGAGGGAACAACAGAAGAGGTTGCCCGAGAAGAGAGTGGCTGGATGACATCAAAGAATGGTGCTGCGACGATATAGCCCATCTATACCATGCTGCCCAAGACCACGCCAAGTGGAAAGCAATTGTTAAGCAAGCTGCAGACACCAACGGGCATTGAGCTCTCGGATTTTAGATTAGATTGGATAGATTTAAATAGGGTGTGTTGTGTCCCTGACCATCAGAGGCATTAAATTCTCAATCACACATTATTCACCTCCACACTCCAGCAGGGAGAGATGACACATGGGTGGAGCTGCGGGGGATGAACTTGCCAACACAAACCTATCAGAACAAAATATCTCAATAAATTTAAAACTTTACTCTTTACATTGTATTACAGTTAATCCTCCATTATATCCCACCCACTTTTGTATACACTGTGAACCTCTGCTGCCCTCGCAGGCTACCAGGGGTGTTATGCGTCTACTGCCAGTTTGAGACACATAATCAACTGTCGAGTAATTATCAGAACAGCATCACTTCATAACCTCCTTGTTGGTGATTATTTTAAACACATTTCCAAGTCTTCTATTCCTTACAAACACATAATTTCAATCTCTCTCTCTCTCTCTCTCTCTCTCTCTCTCTCTCTCTCTCTCTCTGAATCTGAATGAATGAGAATTTAATATAAATACTGTATAAAAATAACTGAGCAAACTTTTCCATGCAATAATTATTTAAGTGTTTTACTGAAATGTCGTTATTGTGTAGTATTATATTATTATATAAACGTAGTTATTATTAAAACCCAGAACTGAATTATGAAGATGTGTTTTCAGCCTACATATTCTGAACCTGTAAGGTCACACTGTTACTGGAAGTGTCTCGAGAGACGATAAACTTGTCTTTAAGTGAATCTTTCTTAGCAGTGTTTCCATCGTGTTGGATCCAAGCTGTTGCATAGTGACTGCTGCTATCAGTGATCGAACCTCCAGACACTTTACAGGTGATGATTAAAGTCTCTCCTGGCTTTATAAGCACTGAGGCTGGCTGGATGAGTTCAGTAGCACAGAACACATCTGTGAAAAGAGAAAAAGAAAAGGTTGACATGGGATTTGCATAAACATTACAGAGAAGCTGTGTTGACTGCAGATCTGCAGCTGGAAATCACAACCCCGTCCCATTATCTCTCCATATAACATCAAATTAATTATCATTATTATTATTATTATTATTATTATTATTATTATTATTATTATTATTATTATTATTATTATTATTGTTATTATTTCTTCTGTTAAAATCAATGTTCATGTTTAATTATTTAAAGAATTAATACGTAAGCAGCACAGTGGAGAAGTGATGAGCACATCCCCCTCAGAACAAGAATTTCCTGGGTTTGATTCCCAGCTCGGTCATTTTTGTGTGGAGTCTGCATGTTCTCTCCGTGCTTGCATGGGTTTCCTCTGGGTACTCTGGTTTCCTCCCACAGTCCAAAAACATGCACAGTAGTAAAAGTGGCTGTCCCAAATCACCCCTAGGTGTGAGTGTGAATGGTTGTGTAAGTGTTGGCCATGCCATGAACTGGCGAGCTCTCCAGGGTGTCCCCTGCCCTTGCCCAGAGTTGACTGAGATTGACAAATAATGACATAATTTATTTCTGCACAAATTAATTGAAACCAAAAATTGATATGTGCCAAAATAAATGATGCCATTATTCTATAATCAAATGATGTTTTTCTCATCGTTATTGTGGAAAAACTAAATAATAAATCACCATTCAGTACTGCTTCAATTTTTGGAACAGCATGGAGATCATTTTTTAGTTGTGACATAAAAACTGAGCTCGATTTTTAACATTTTAATCAAACTCTGCAAAAGAAAATGTTCCTAGTCAAATCCTTTTGATTCTGGTATACACTGCCCTCTAGAGGCTATAACAGGTACTGAGAGGAATTGTTGACAATTGTTGATTAGGTGTGGCCAATCTGTGCAACATCTGGAATCACTGACATGAATGGGATGCAGTCTGGACTGAACCAGATTAACCTGGTTGATTCACGAATCCCACAATCCATCTGCACATTTCACTCCCTGAACATCTTCATCTCAATAGGGTCATGAAGGGGCTAGACTCTATCTCAGCCAACTCTATTCAAAAATGGGGTGTATCCTGAATAGCTCTCCAGACCATTGCAGCACCAACACATACACAAGCACACAACCATTCACACTCACGGCTAGGAGTCACCTAATGTACATGTGCTTGGACAGTGGGAGGAAATCGAATTATCTGGAGGAAGCCCATGCAAGTACAGGAGTATAAATGGGTACCAGTTAAAATATACTGGGAAGGTAACCTGCGATGGACTAGCATCCCATCCAGGGGGAATTGAACTCCTGGTCGCTTCACACTACAGAATCCGGGGATAAGCACTGGTCCGATGAGCCTGTAGGCTCGGGTGTAAAAAGCCCAAAGGACTTTACCTTTACTTTAATCTAAATATCCCACAGGTGTGAGTGTGAGTCTGAATGGAAGTTTGTATTTGCGCTCGTCCTGGAATACACTGTGACTTGTTCACCCCCATCTCAGATTGATGAGTAATCACAGATAATGAATGAATGAAATAATTTTCATAACTTTTTTTAAAGAAACCGAAATCATGAGAATAGAAGAAAAAATAAATAAATAAAGAAATAATAAAAAAAAATTAATTAAAAAAAAAGTAAAATATTTTACACAAATTCTAATATGCTGCCATTGTTAACCAAAGATATTCCAGTGTAAGAGATTCTTGTTCATGATGTGATTATCATACTGCATATAATGTGTAGCGGTGTTAGAGATTTGTTGTATTGTGGATTAAATTCAATACTGCACAACACATTAGGAGGCAGAATGGATTCTCGAATGGATTAGAGGAATCTGTTTTTTTGTTTTGTTTTGTTTTTTTCTTTTCTTTCCACTGTGAACCTCTGCACGCGGTGTAGCATGTAGCAATCATCTTCCAGTTATAGTAACATCATAAACTTCAGCGTCAAAGGAGTAACGGCATCACTTCATAACCCCACCTTGTTGTTGATTATTGTTAACACATCTCCAAGTCTTGATTACTAACACAGAATACAAATTCTGGCTCGCCAGTCCATTGCACTCAATCTCACAAAGGGTCAATTTGAAACCGTCACCAAACCTACTGTGCATGTTTTTGAATTTTAGAAGGAAAACAGAGTTTCTGGGGAAACCCACTCAAATACGAGGAGAACATGCTAAGAACTCAGAACCACATTTTTTTCTCTCGAATACACTTTCTTCCATTTGAGAGCAGTGGTGGCCTGGTGGTAAAAGGTGCTGGATCACTGATTCTAAGCTTGGGGGTTCAATCTCATGCTCCACAAGGTTGTCACTGCCCCCCCCCACCCCCCAGTGCAGCGAACTGGGTTATCAAAGGCCGGCCATGTCTCTCACTGTTATGGTGAGAAGTTCATATAAAAGAACCATTGCTGACTTTTGTCAAGAGGAGCTGCATAGCCGTCAGCGTGTTTCTGCCCCATGTTATGGGTGGTGTCAGGAAGGGCATCCGACGTAAAAACCTATGCCAAATCAAACATGTGAATTATTAATATGACTTCCATGAAGATGGAGGTAGATGATTCGCTGTGGCGACCCATAAAGGGATGATGTTTGTCAACTCGAAGGGAACAACCAAAAGGAAAACAAGAAGACACGTTCATTCATTTCAAGAAATCATAGACATATTTTGGTTTGGATTGCAAAGTGAAAATGTTGGAAGAGTTTTGTTGTGCAGAATGGGTTCTGCATGTAATGGGATATACAGCTGTTCATAAATTTCAATTATGGTTTTCTGTAAAAAAAAAAAAAAAAAAAAAAAAAAGGGAAAGAAAAAAGAAAGAAAAAAAAACAACGACATCAAGAGGAAGTGTTCGATCAGTACTTTTGTAGTGTTCATTGAGGAGCAAAACAATACACAACAAAATATGTTTTCTGTGGAGGATGTTTTTGTACAGGGATGTTGTTGATGTGTATCACTGTGTTCACGAGCGCAGTAATACACAGCTGTGTCTTCAGTCTGCATGTTCTGTCCTGTTAATGTTACTGTGTTTTTGGACGTGTCTCTGGAAATCTGAAACCTGCTTTTCAGTTTCTCACTGTAGTAAGTGTCACCACTGCTACATATATATCCGATCCACGCCAGAGCTTTTCCTGCAGGTTGTCGTATCCAGGCTGTACAATGGCTAGTTATCGAATATCCAGATACTGTACAGGTCAGAGTCAGTGACTGTCCAGGAGTTAATACTGTGGATCTGGTCTGGATCAGCTCAACACAGTGAACACCTTTTAAAGAAAAGTTATTTTAATGCTGGAAAAGTAAAATGGTTGAAGTAACAAAAACTGTATTATGTGTGGAAAAAAAAAAAAAAAACCACTTACAGTGTACGGCTGCCAGCAGCAGCAGCAGCAGGAGAGATGTAGAGATCATGGTGTGTGTTGGAGTAGAATCAGTAAAAGCGCCTGGTCTTCGTTGCTTAAATATAGAACAGAGAAGGACATTTACATAGAGACACGCCTTACCTTATAAACTCTTATTGGTGACAAAACTTTTTTCATGTTTCTCATATCTCGAACCTGAGATTTTAAATTGATAATAATTTGGGATATAGTTTATGGAACGTGTTTATTTTTAAATCTATGAGTTTTGTGGGATTTAATATTTAACAGAGGTGGTAATGTGGGTGTTTATGGACAGTCAGGTGTTTTCAAGTGAAGAAGTGAACACACTACAAATAACCACATTTTAAAATATAAAACATATACAGTTCATTAGGAAGACAGAACAAGGAGGAAATCCTACATGTAGAAAAATTAAAAACAAGGGTTTTAAATTTAGTGAGATATTGAAGGGCACAATAATAAATGTTTGATATTCATGATAAGTGTTTCTGGGGATCCGTTCCCTGATGAGGTAATATTTAGAGGTCATGGGGACATGCTTGGGGAAGTTTTGGCATCTGTTGTGTCGGTGTGAGTCTCCTGTACAGTAATAAACAGCCGTGTCTTCAGCTTTCAGTTTTTCATTTTCATCTTCTAAATTCCATACTTAACAAAATTGGAGGCTCGTCCGGGATCAAATTTATTTGGCATTGAGTCTTTAATATTAAATTGATACCGACTGATATTTTAATTTTGAAACCAGCAAAAATGGTGTTTATACTTGAGGATTTTCTTAAATCCCCTACCCCTGAGGAAGTCGGTGCCTTGAGCACATCTGATTTGTTGCAAATCCCCAATTATTTCGAACTTGAGGCAAAATGAGAAAATTTCAAATTTTGATGGAAATTGAGTCTCAAGTTCAAAAATCAGTCCACGGTTTCTCCAAATGCTTGTGGGTCTATCACGCCTCAGCCTTTCTTTCCAGGTGGTTCTGAGGAGAGTATATTTTCATGAGACCGAGATTTCAGGTTCTGTGTTTTAGAAGGAGTATTTAAATTTCATTGCATATGGCTCCGCTTCACTCATGGGAGATAATTCTATCCCACGGCCCCTTACTATATTGAGGGATACTGGAGCTCTTCAATCTCTGATTTTGAAGTATGTTGAGCTTTTTTTTTTTTTTTTTTTTTTTTTTTTGTCGAGTCTTCAGCTAATTCCAGTGTTTTACTCCAGGATATAAGTGGCAGTTCTCTTGCTCCTCTTCATTTTGTCGATTTGACTGCATCCCTGATTTCAGGTGAAATTAAAATTGGTGTTCCCAATGCGCTCCCAGTTCTAGGTGTTGATTTGTTGATCAGTAATGATCTTATGGGGTAAAGTTGGAGCTGACGCGCTCTATAGAGGTTGAAATGTTTTGTGGATTTTGATGCTGTGAATGCTATGAATAGAAATATTTAAAATTACTCTCAGGAGAAAGTTTCTACAAAACTTTTTTTCTTTAAGGGGGAGAGTGTTATGGGCATGTAAATAAATGTGTAACTGTATATATAAATGTGACCGTATAAAGATTGTATATAAGTATATTCAGTGAGTGAGCTGTAAAGAGTGATATGGTATTACCCAGCTGTTTTTGGGTCACTGTTGTTTTTTGCCTGCATGGTCTAATTGAGTCTGGAAACTTCGAAATGGACCTATTTGTGCATATGCCCTGTGGCAGGTCAGGTGATTTAGAATATTCCAGAATGGAATTTTCCCAAACTTTAGGCAGGTTATATTAGGACCCATTGCTGACCAGCTCGCACAGATAATCTAAGGATTCTCATCCAAGGCGGATCATGGAACGCTTTTCAACCAAGTTTTTCATTCAAAACTCCATCACCCAAGTCCATCCTCCACGCTCATCCACAGCCAAAGTGAGGATTTTCATCATCTGTTTCCTCCGATACGTAGGATTCAAAGCCTTTTACGGCCAGTGCATTCATCGTCTCTAAATTTACCATACTGCAGCTGTTTGTTCCTTTTGGGACCCTTGTTAAATTTATATTTTGTTTTAGCTTTAAGTTGTAAGTATTATTTTTGCCTTACTTTGTTGATATTATTCAATTGTATAGAGTTTATGTCATGGTTTGTCATGCTTTGTTGGTTTCACACGGCAATTTTCATCTTCTAAATTCCATACTAAACAAACTGTTACCTGTTACTGACACCTGAAGTAAGTGGGGCACTTAAAAAAAAAACTTCAAGTTAAGCAGTTTAAAAGAGAAATAAAATGTATTTTATTTTTTTAAAAATCATATTAGTGATGATTCAATAATTATTTGTATGTTTATTCTGAAGTGTAGTTATTATGTAGTATTATGTTTTTATATACATACGGTTATTGTGGCAGTGGTGGCCCACTGGTAACGGGTCGCTGTAATGGCAGTAAGGTTGGGGGCAGTAAGGTTGGGGGTTGAGTCCCACTCTAAACAAGGTTGTCACTGTCCCCCCCAGTGCAGCTAACTGGGTTATCAAAGGCTGGCCATGTCTCTCACTGTCTATGGTGAGAGGTTCATATAAAGGAACCATTGCTGACTTTCGACAAGAGAAACTGCATAGCCATCAACATGCTTCTGTCCCTTGCAAAAGTTTTGTGTCAAGAAGAACATCTAAAAACTTATCCCAAATCAAACATGTTAATCACTAATATGACTTCCATGAAAATGGAGGCAGTGTGATGCCAAGAACATTCAGCCGGATCCAAAAATGCAGGAGACAGAGTACGATGAAAACGGATGAGCTTTATTGTTCACAGAGAAGGCACTAGAGCACGGGGAAACCATGGTCAATGTTAGAGATGCGGAGAAATATGAAAACACAAACTAAAGTAACTTCAGTGCGTGAACTGGTCAAGCACGGAGCTGAGAATCAGGTGCCAGAGAGATCACGGGGAAACAGGTTCTTGAAGAGGGACAATCTTCTAGCACCAGGAGGAGAACGCTGCTCATCTTTATAGCCTGGTGATTGCTGATTGAAATTAGGTGTGTGCATTGCACTCTGGAAGCGTGTGGCAGGCATGCCCCTCACCAGCACATGCAGTGCATAAACAGCGAGAGAGAGAGTTAAAGTAAAGCCACCAGAATCAGAGTCTCTAACACAGTCCACAACAGGCAGATGATTCGCTGTGGCGACCCCTGACAAAAAGAAAAGCTGAAACAAGAAGATAAATGTAATTATTATTTCAATCCAGAACTGAATTATGATGATGATGTTGTTGTGCATTGCTGCAGTTTGTTGTGTCAGTGTGGGTCTTCGAGCGTAGTAATGCACAGCTGGGTCGTCAGCCTGCATGTTCTGATCTTCGTAAGGTCACACTGTAACTAGAAGTGTCTCGACAGACGACAGACTTGTCTTTAAGTGAATCTTTCTTATGAACATTTCCAATATGGTAAATGGTGTTGATCCATTCCAAATCTTTTCCTGCAGGGTGTCGGATCCAAGCTGTTCCATAGTGACTGCTGCTATCAGTGCTCGAAGCTCCAGACACTTTACAGGTGATGGTTAAAGTCTCTCCTGGCTTTATAAGCACTGAGGCTGGCTGGATGAACTCAGTAGCACACAACACATCTGTGAAAAGAGAAAAAGAAAAGGTTGACATGTTGAACTGAAAGGATGAGATGAACTAATAAAGCTCGAACCCAAACACTCACAGGGGGCGAGAAGCAGCAGCAGCAGTGGAGCTGAAGCAAACATGTTTGTGTTGAAGGAGGATGAATGAGAAGTGCTTCCTCTCTAGATAAGCACGCTGCTAATATTACAAGAGCAGATGGAGATTTGCATAAACATTACAGAGAAGCTGTGTTGAGTGCAGATCTGCAGCTGGGAATCACAACCACATCCCATTTTCTCTCCATTTAACATCAATTTAATGCAATTAATAATTAAATTAATTCATAATTATGATAGTTTTTGTAATATATTAGTGTTTTATGTTAAATTATTTAAATAATTATATATGTGCATAAATGAATGATGCAATTACTTTTTAAAAGATAAAAATAAATAAACAATCATAATTATCAAAACAATCTATTAAGTTATATTTGATAGATGTAGAAGAGAGGGAGTTAAGGATGCTGAGGTTGGAACTAGCAAGCAGAAGGCCTAGAGGAAGACCAAAGAGAAGATTTATGGATGTGGTGAAGGAGGACATGAAGGTAGTTTGTGTAAAAGAGAAGATGATGCAGAGGATAGGATGAGATGGAGGCAGATGATTTGATGTGGCGACCCCTGAAGAGAACAGCCAAAAGAAAAAGAAGAAGTAGAAGAGAGGGAGTTAAAATAATTTCTGTGAAGAACTGCTTCCATATTTGCTGCTCTCACACCATCAAATATCGCAGTGTTTCCAGAACAGCATGGATGGAGCCAAAATTTTACAATTTACATAAAACTGAGCTCAAGATTTAAAATTTAATCAAACTATGTGCAGGGCAGTGGTGGCCCACTGGTAAGGTGCTGGATTGCTTAACAGAAGGTTAGGGGTTGAAGACCCACTGTTTGCTTAACAGAAGGTTAGGGGTTCAAGACCCACTGTCAACAGTTGTTGCTGCTGTCCCCAGCTAACTGGGATGCCAAAGGCTGGCCACTGTTGATGGTGTGAGGAATGCAAAAAAACCATTTCTGACTTTTGACAACATCAGACTGCATAGCTGGCAGTGTGTTTCTGTACTGTGATAGCCTCGCGAGGTGTCCAGGGTGTACTCTGCCCTCACCAAGAGTTGGCTGACATGGGCACCAGCCTTCCCATGATCATAATTAGCATTACGTGGTTCAGAAAATGAATGGATGAATTAAACTGTGCAAAATAAAACCCTTTTAATTCTGGTACACACTGCCCTCTATAGGAGGTAACTAGCTCAGAGAGAAATTGCTGATAAAATTCATTCATTCACTGAACCACGTAGACCTAATTAGGGTCATGGGGAGGCTGGTGACCATCATCCCACAGGATACACTCGCTCCATCATAGGGCAGCAGCACACTGACAAAAGTCAACTAAATAATCTTTCATAATAGTTCAATTTATATTAGTGATGCACACACAGATAATCTGGTGCTCACGGGTTATCATCAGTAATGTTACAATAAAAGAGTAATGAGTTGTGGGTGCATGGCTGCTCCTGAAAATAAGTCAAGTAGAAGCAGAAATAAAGCCGCTGGAGTCTGCACCTATAAAGAGAAAGACTCATTTACATGTCGAGTCCCTGGAGGAGTTACAGACTCTGAGAAACTTTCTGATATTCAGAATGAACAGATATTCAGAAAAAAAATTTATGTGTACATATATAAATCGGTGTGATTGTGTGTGTGTGTGTGTGTGTGTGTGTGTGTGTGTGTGTGTGTGTGTGTGTGTGTGTGTGTATGTGTGTGTGTGTGTGTGTGTGTGTGTGTTGTGCGTGCGTGAGCGTGTGCATGTTTGTTGGTTTATAAAGTTTTCACAAGTCAGGATGAAATTTTAAAGACAATTATTTGAAAAAGTTAAGTTTTTAGGTGTAATGTAGCTCTCTGTGTTCAGTAAATATACAAACTCAATTCCAAATCATGGTCTACTCAACATCATATCATCAGTAGTTTCTGAGACTTGGAAAATTTCTGTGCACAAAGGGAGAAGACAGAGAGTCAGCACTGGATGCCTGTGATCTTCAGGTCCCGCATTAAAACAGGCACATTTCTGTTGTGGAAATTACAGAGTGGGCTCAGGAACACTTCCAGAAATCACTGTATGAAAATAAAGTTCACAGAAATTAAGGTTTTTAATCTGAGCACTGATAACAAGCCAAAGGGCGTCTCTCATCCTTAGTCCAGAGGACACGGTGTCCATGTTTTCGCCAAAAGAATTTTCAATTTAAATCGTCTAGCCAGAGAACAGTTTTCTGCTCTGCCCCAGTCCTCTTTAAAAGAGCTTCAGCCCAGAGAAGACGTGTCAGGATAATACTCATTTAAGGCTTGATCTTTGCATAATAAAGTTTGAACCTGATTTTGTGGTTGGCACAGAGACCTGCGTTCACATATAGAGATTTCTGGAAGTGTTCCTGAGCACAAGCAGTAATATTATTTAATATTATACATATTTAGTTCATATTTATTTGCCGAATACAGTCACCTTAAAGAGGATTTCTGGCTTTTTAATGAAACAGGATTATTCAAAAAAATGTTAAAAATTTATGTAAAATAAGCAATAAATATTAAATGTTGAATCTGGATCGATAAGTGTTGTGCTTTGTGGTTATTCTGTTAGAATATTTACTGCATGATGTGTTTTTCTGCAGGGATGTTGTTGATCTGTATCCTTGTGGCTGTCCTGTGCAGTAATACACAGCAGTGATACACAGATTTTGCAGATTCTGTTCTTGAATTGTTACTGTGTTCGTCACAGTGTCTCTGGAGATGCTGAACTTAATTTTCCGTTTCTCACTGAAACCCGAACTCTCTTCATTTCTAATGTAGCCAATCCCTTCCATGACTTTTCCTGCCGGTTGTCGGATCTAAATTGTACGCTCACTCCTAACTGAATATGAAATTCTGCAGGGGATGGAGACACTCTGGCCTGGCTGGTCAGTTCCACACCCTGCACATCTGTGGAGGAAAACACACGGTGATATCTCACACAAGGGAAGTGCTGGCCTGGTGCGAAGTTGTTACATCACTGATACCAAAGGTTGGGGGTTCAAGCCCCACTCTCAGTGGGGTGTCAGTGTCCCCCCAATGCAGCTAACCGGGTTATCAAAGGCTGGCCATTTCTCTCACTGTCTTTGGTGAGAGGTTCATGTCAAAGAACCATTGCTGATTTTAATCAAGAGTAGGCTGCATAGCTGTCAGCAGGGTTCTGCCAAGCAAACTCTCCAGGACATACTCTGCCCTTGCCCAGAGTTGGCCGATATGGGCGCCAGCCTCCGTGTGACCAAAATGGAGACCTGGGAGACTGTTTCCACCTGTAGGACTTACTGATTTAGGCTTTTTATTCCTGATCAGAAGAGCTCAGTCACTTCAGCTTCACTTTCATTACAATCGAGCTTTAATCTCGCAAATAAAGTTACATCACTCTTTTCTTTTCAACTATAAATTATACTTAATCATGTTTCTTGTCCTCTAGTCCTGATTGGTAGGTAGGTACTGTAGGTAGTCTTTTGGGATTTTTTTGCATATTTACATTGGTGGAGCAGTGGAGGTCTAGTGGTATAGGGCGCTGGATCGCTGATCCTAAGGTCGGGGGTTTGAGTCACACTCTCCACAAGGTTGTTACTGCCCCCCCCCCCCCCCCAGTACAGCTAACTGGGTTATCAAAGGCGGGCCATATCGCTCACTGTTGATGGTGAGAGACATGTAAAAGAACCATTGCTGACTTTTGTAAAGTGTCCGGCTGCAAAGCCGTGAGCGTGTTTCTGTCCCTTGCTAAAGGGTTGTGTCAGGAAGGACATCCGACATAAAACCTATGCCAAATCAAACGTGCAAATCATTTGCTGTGGCGACCCGTGATAAAGGGAAAAAAGCCGAAAGGAAATCTCTCATATTTACATTGGTAGTCATTTATACTGTAGGGAGGGACAGAGGAAAATATCTGGTTAAGATCTTGCTAAGGGGTCTTGGCACAGTGGGGGTCTCATTGGAATTTGAACACACAACCTCCTGACCATGAGCCCAGTACCCTAATCACTACCCCCATCCCCAGTACTAATTTATGTTTTAAATTCCTGAGCTACGCAGAGCTCACTAACTTCAGCTTCACTTCCAATACAATGGAGTATTAATCTTGCAGATAACTGGGTAATAAAAGGCCAACCATGTCTCTCACTGTCTGTGGTGAGAGGTTCATGTAAAAGAACCATTGCGGACTTTCGTCAAAAGCAGGCCCTGTGATGGCCTTACGAGCTGTCCAGGCCTCGCCCCAAGTCGGCTGGGATGGGCGCTAACCTCCCCCGCACGCCAAAATCAGATGAAATGTTCAGGAACATAAATGTTCTTTGTCATATTTGTTTGTCTCCATTTCTTGCTCACTGTCAAGCTCTGCTGTCCCCTCCTGGCTGCCTGCGGTGTAGCACGACCTCTGACAGTTATAGGAACATCTGATTTAGAGTTTCAAGAGTAAGGGGCAGTGATGGTCTAGTGGATAGGGTGCAGGATCGCTGATGCTAAGGTTGGGGGTTCGAGTAACCACAGGGTTGTCACTGTCCCCTCAGTGCAACTTATCAAAGGCGGGCCCTGTTTCTCACTGTCTATGGTGAGAGGCATGTAAAAGAACCAATGCTGACTTTCGTAAAGAGTAGCTGCAAAGCCATCAGCGTGTTTTTGTCCCTTGCTAAAAGGGTTGTAACAGGAAGGCATCCGGCGTAAAAACCTCTGCCAAATCAGATGATTCGCTGTGGCGACTCCCGAAAAAAGGGAAAAAGCCGAAAGATAAGAAGAAGAGTTTCAAGAGTAACAGCATCCCTTCTTCACACCACCTTGTTGTTGATAATTTTAACACATATCCAAGTCTTCATTACTAATACAGAATACAAATAACTCTCTCTCTCTCTCTCTCTCTCTCTATCTCTATCTCTCTCTCGCTCTCTGGGTTTAACCCGAATAAATAATAATTTATTATAATAATTTATTAATTATTAAGATTAATTAAATAATATACCGTTTTATTATCTGTGATAGTGTTTCCATGAAGATAACAAATTCATCTACTTTTGAAGATAGAACACAGACTTCAATAAACAAGATGTTTTTAACTGAACTGCTTAAAAAAAAAAATAACAATTTATCATTTCAAACAAATTTCACTGCCAAAAGAACAGCAATTCCTTGGACTGCAGGACAAAGAAGAAAAGTTATTTTAAGTTAAAGAAAAGTTATTTTAATGTTGGAAAAGTAAAAAGCTTGAAGTCACCAAAACTGTATTATATGTGAAATATAAAAACACTTACAGTGTACGGCTGCCAGCAGCAGCAGCAGCAGCAGGAGGGATGTGGAGATCATGGTGTGTGTTGAAGCAGAATCAGTGAAAGCTCCTGGTTTTTGATGCTTAAATATAGAACAGAGAAGGACATTTACATATCCGTGCATTTCACCCTGGGAAAACCTTTGTGCTGCATATTTAACAGAAGCAATATACAGGTCCTTCTCAAAAAATTAGCATATTGTGATAAAGTTCATTATTTTCTGTAATGTGCTGATAAAAATTAAACTTTCATATATTTAGATTCATTGCACACCAACTGAAATATTTGAGGTCTTTTATTGTTTTAATACTGATCATTTTGGCATACAGCTCATGAAAACCCAAAATTCCTATCTCAAAAAATTAGCATATTTCATCCAATAAAAAAAGTGTTTTTAATACAAAAAAAGTCAACCTTCAAATAATTATGTTCAGTTCTGCACTCAATACTTGGTCGGGAATCCTTTTGCAGAAATGACTGCTTCAATGGGGCGTGGCATGGAGGCAATCAGCCTGTGGCACTGCTGAGGTGTTATGGAGGCCCAGGATGCTTCGATAGCGGCCTTAAGCTCATCCACAGTGTTGGGTCTGGTGTCTCTCAACTTTCTCTTCACAATATCCCACAGATTCTCTATGGGCTTCAGGTCAGGAGAGTTGGCAGGCCAATTGAGCACAGTAATCCCATGGTCAGTAAACCATTTAGCAGTGGTTTTGGCACTGTGAGCAGGTGCCAGGTCGTGCTGAAAAATGAAATCTTCATCTCCATAAAGCTTTTCAGCAGATGGAAGCATGAAGTGCTCCAAAATCTCCTGATAGCTAGCTGCATTGACCCTGCACTTGATAAAACACAGTGGACCAACACCAGCAGCTGACATGGCACCCCAAACCATCACTGACTGTGGGTACTTCACACTGGACTTCAGGCATTTTGGCATTTCCTTCTCCCCAGTCTTCCTCCAGACTCTGGCACCTTGATTTCCGAATGACATGCAAAATTTGCTTTCATCTGAAAAAAGTACTTTGGACCACTGAGCAACAGTCCAGTGCTGCTTCTCTGTAGCCCAGGTCAGGTGCTGCTGCCGCTGTTTCTGGTTCAAAAGTGGCTTGACCTGGGGAATGCGGCACCTGTAGCCCAGTCCACTGCTTCCACAGGTCCCCCAAGGTTTGGAATCTATAGTCATCAGGGTAACAGGGTCACTTTATAACACCACCTTGTTGTTAATTCTTTATAGCGCGCCTTCAAACTTTTTGATTTTCTAGTAATTCCAAAATCAGAGAAATTTGTCATTTGAATTGGTTTTTGACTTTTAGTATGAAGTTAAAACAAACTAGCAAAAAGCAAAAAAACTCGCAAAAATTTTCATCATCATCATCATCTTTTTCTTCTTCTTCTTTCATTATTACTATCAATTCCCTATTAAGATGAAGCGGTTCAGATAATGAATGAATAATGAGTTGCAATCAATTTTGTGGATTTTGTGCAATCCAATTTTGTGGCTGAAATAGGCATTCATTCATTTT